>CM060466.1:4444091-4526591 GCA_030544235.1 Lepturacanthus savala | reverse complement strand
AAAGCTGCTGTTAAATGGATTTTAAGAGAGTTTCTTTTGTGAATTAAACCGTGAAGCTTTAGTCTATTTTTAATTGATTTAATTAATTTTTATTGAGATAGATAATAGATCGATAATATATATATATTAATATGTATATATATATGACCATGCATTTTATTATCGCACCAACTATTAATCAATTTGAGTTAATTCTAAGAAGAAAATGTTCAAATTCTCTTGTTCCATCTTTTCAAATCTGAATATTTCAGCTCTGTATTTATTGAGAACTGCAACAATTAGTAGATGAAATATGTTTAATATTTATGACCATGCATTATTTTCATTATCAGTATTATCTCCAATAGAGTCGCAACATGATTAATCCATTAGTGGCCAAGTATTAGATTATTTAATCAGCAACTGTCATTTTTAAAGAAGAAAATGTCCAAATTCTCTGGTTCCAGCTTCTCTTCTCTGATTATTTCCTGGTTTCTTTATTCTTCTATAATAATAAACTGATGATCTTTGGGTTGTGGACAAAAAAAGACATTTTAGGTTGAATCTTCATCTTTAGGAAACAGTGATCCACATTTTACACCATTTTATGAACCAATCAACTAATTGATGATATAAATTTCAGTTTTTGTTCGATATTCCAGCATTTTGTCACATCTTTGACTCTTCTAGAGCTGCAACAATTGGTCGATTAATCAATTCGTTGCCAACTTCAATAACTGTTCTGCTAATTGATTGATTTGAGTCGTTTTATTAAGAAGAAAACGTCCAAATTCTCTGGTTCCAGCTTCTCTTCTCTGGTTATTTCCTGGTTTCTTTATTCTTCTATAATAATAAACTGATGATCTTTGGGTTGTGGACAAAAAAAGATGTTTTAGGTTGAATCTTCAGCTTTGATCCACATTTTACACACATTTTAAGTGATATAATCAGTAAAGCCTCGGCTGCAGCTCTGCTGCTGCTCCCTTTGGTTTTATTTCTGGAAAGTGACGTCACAGCTTTCTATTGCTCCTCCTCTTGATTTACAGGATTATTCTGAAATACCACGGAGCAAAGGTGTTCAACGAATCACCAGTTTACACGTTATCTTTTTACACTCATCACTTTGGTCTGTGTTGGCTCATGATGTTAATACAGCAATGCATTTTTAGCTTTTAACCTCGGTGAACGTGTCTCTGTGTGTGTTGACTCGTGTATCAGGAAGGTTTGTGACTCTGGGCTCGTTGCTCCTTTGTGTTTTGGTCCATCTAGTGGTTCATCTGTGCCATAAACAATTGTTGTTGTTGCTGCAGAGCGACAGGAAGTGATGTGAAGATAGTCAGACGTGCAGAAAGCTGTTGACTTTACGTGTTAAATCAAATAGTGTCGTGTAAGCCTCATTTTAGTCGTCCGTTGTCCCCAAGCACACACCCCATCTCCATGTCCTCATTTAACATCATTAAGAGTATTTAATGAAACAGAATAACATGTAGGAATCATAGTTTTAGGTTCTATAAAGCACAGGTGCATGTTCTTAATGGACCAATAAATATGTTTGAATGTGTAAATAACCCTCTCAATGGATCGTAGGTCAGTTATGTTAAAGACAAGTTAGGCAGAGAGAAAATATGTAAATGTTAATTTAAAATAGGAACAAAATAGTGTTAAAAACGTGCCCTTATCTCTCAGATAGGACCCTATTTCTTGGCTTTTAATTCACAATTGAATTGAACTTAGTGCAACAACACTGGTACTGGGGCTGATTGGTTTCAGCCAATCAGCGACTCCCTGAAGTGGAAGAAGATTTATTTACTAAAGGATAAAAATGATGTGTGGGCAAGATCAGTTTCACTAAACCATAGGCTTCAACTGTGGTTGAACACTTTATACTTTCAGCAGGTTTAAAAAAACCAATGAGTGAGCTGCACATAACAATCAGAATTCACCTAAAATCAATTTACTGTAGTCGAATTGTTATAGAATCGTTGAATAGTCGACTGACGTCAGCCATCTTTATTATATCAACATTTATTCTATAAATAATCATTTATCTAATGATTAACAGTTGAGCTCAGTTCATGACACTAAATGATAATTAAAATAAAACAGGTTGATTAATAATAATCCACAAACACCCCCACCTTCTGAGGCTGAGACCTCAGAGAGAGACGGACTGAAGGACCTTTATAATTCCATATATACAGTAAAACTACAGCTGAAATTCTAGATAAATGGTAAGAATACGTTAATACTATAGAAACAAACATGGCTTCCTTTTATTGTTTTAGCTTATTTACTGTGGAACATGTCAACCTACATGGAACAAGTTTGAGAAAGGGAATTATATCCATTACCATTCTTTAACAGACTAAACCTGCTGTTATTTACCTACTTATACCAGTGGTAATTACCCATTGACACCATATATTTACTGGATAAAACACCTAATACTACAGCAGTAGTAATTCCTCTGTATTTACCCATGCTACTTATTATGAGTGGCAATTACCCAATAATATAACTACAATGCATTATAGTACTTCAGCTACAGATTACAAACATTCCACTACATATTTCATATTAATACTTATTAATACTACATATATCTGTCAGGTAAATACTAGTGTTTCAGCAGGAGTTTCACTGTATTTACCAGTGGTAATTACACATCTACTGTTGAACCTGTCAACCTACATGGTACAATTTTGTGTTTATTGCACCAGAAATGGAATAAAATCCATTACCGTTCATTTACAGGGTGAATCTACTATTATTTACTTACCTATACCAGTGATAATTACCCAATGATACCGTATATTTACTGGGTAAAAACCTAGTATTACAGCAGTGGTATTTTCCATATTTATTGCCAGTAGTAATTACCAAATAATACAATTAACCAGGTAAATACCTTGTAATTGAGGAAGTTACCATTAATTTCTGAATTAAATAATCCATGAGTAACTTTAATTACTCATGCCAAGCTTGAAATCTAAATATTTTCCTCCAGTCACCTTTCACCTTTAGTGTTTGTTGACACAAAACACAGGAAGACGGTTTCTGCACTTCTTTATCTAACAGGTCATAGTGGCTGTTTATGTTTGTACTATTCCTCAATACGAAGCTTAAATCTGATCTGACAAATGGCACAAAACTATATTTATACCTTGTTGTATAGAAGAACAATACTAATATAACAAACTATAATATAACTTGGCCAGAAACGCGTTAAAGTCTGAGTGCAACTAAACTTTAAACCACAGGTTTTTAAGTTACAAACATCCTAAAAACTCAAAGAAACTTAATAAACACTCGTAAGCATCTTTATTTCTATTTCACAAGTGTCAGCATGAAAAGAAAAGACCAGATTTAACTGTTTTTTTTGCAGTATTCTAACTCTATTTACTCTATAACAGCAGCATAAATTGATTCAGACTCTTCTGTAGTCGCCTCACATGTTGTAGGTTCTTTTGAGATATTATAGATTTATTATCATTTATAGCAGGAAACTGAAAAATAGACCTGGGGTTTAAGTTAACTGAAATTCTTCTTCTTCTTCTTCTATGCTTCTTCTTTTTTGTTTTAACTTTAGTTTTTTTTTATTTTTCTTTCAGTTTGATTTTATTTTTATTTTTTAATTATAATTTTTCTTTATTTTAACTTTTAGATTTTTGCTGTTTTAACATGATAATAACTTTTGTACTTTTGTTTTTCATTTCCTTTATTTTGAATCTTATTTTTTATTTATTGTTTTTACATTTTTATTTTTAATCTCATTTAATTTTAATAATTTTCAACTGCACTGTAAATTTGTTCTTGTTTTTGTTTTAAATTTAATTTATATATATATAAATATATTATAATATTTATATTTATATATATATTTTTCCTTAGATTTTTTATTTCTTTTTTATTTTTAATGTTATTTAATACTAATATTTCTTTTCTTTTTTAAATTACTTAATTAAATTTTTTAAACTTTACGTTTTATTTAATTTTAATAATTTTGTCTTGTTTTTTATTATAAATATATATATTTTTTATTTGTAATGTTATTTAATACTAATATTTCTTTTCTTTTTTAATTAATCAAATTTTTTAAACTTTACGTTTTATTTAATTTTAATACATTTTTCTTGTTTTTTATTATTATAATTTTTTTATGTTAATGTTATTTAATACTAGTATTTCTTTTCTTTTTTAAATTATTTAATTTAATTTTTTAAACTTTACATTTTATTTAATTTTAATACATTTATTTTTATTTTTTATTATTATAAATATTTTTTATTTTAATCTTTATTATAATTATTTTCTTGTTTTATATTTTAATTTTTTAAAAATTTTATTCTTATTTAATTTTAATTCTTATTTTTTATTTTAAATTTAGATTTTTCCCCTTTTAATCAACTGTTTTTTATATTGTATAACTGTTGCCTGAAACCAACTTTAGAAGGATCTTTGAATTTAATATGAACAGGAGTAAAAACACTGAAACTGTGAACTTTCCCTTTAAGATGAATTCCTTTTAATTTAAATTTGAGATTTGTTTTTATATTATATAACTTTACGCTTTCGACGATCTACATCAATGAAACCAAATCCTGTTTGTAAGTGGAAGCTTCTGTACGATGAAATGAATTTACCGCGTCTTCAATGATCACGCAGCGATAAAGCTCAAACATTTCAGCGTAAAGTAGTTCCTGTGTTCCGCTTCTCTGCCGTGGCCCCGCCCCCTCCTCCCCGAGGTTGATTCATGGTTATCAGCGGAGTGATTAGTGTTGAAAGAGGCGTCACGTGACCCGGCGTTAGGGGCTTAGAGCGCGGTACCGGGAGGTCCGGAGGCACAAGGCTTCATCCTAACGCCGGCAGCAGCAGCAGCAGCAGCAGCAGCAGCAGCAGTTATGAGCAGCAGCAACAAGAAACCAGGTAACACACACACAGGAAGGTAAATGACGACAGGTGTCGCGGGTCCAGGCGTCCGTAGCCTCAGGTGGGCCCACGGTTGTCGGAGTGATCGTCTCGTCTGCTAATCTGCCCGTCTGAAAATAACGCCGCCGCTCTCTCTCTGTCTCTGTGTGTGTGTGTGTGTGTGTGTGTGTGTGTGTGTGTGTGTGTGTGTGTGTTTCAGTTGATGCTGATGAGATTAAAAGGTTAGGAAAGAGATTTAAGAAACTCGACCTAGATAACTCCGGCTCGCTGAGCGTGGAGGAGTTCATGTCTTTACCGGAGCTGCAGCAGAATCCCCTCGTGCAGCGAGTCATCGACATATTCGACACCGACGGAAACGGGGAGGTCGACTTCAAAGGTAAATTTATCCTTTTTAAAAATGATTCCAGAGACGAGAACAAACCTAATGTGAGCTGCAGGTTCCTCTCGCTGCTAGAGCTGCAAAGGGCTGGAAAGTTTCCGGTAAATTTCCAGAAACTTTCCATGGGAAGTTAAACTCAGGACATTCAGCAATTAACACATAATTTACCAGCTAGTTGTTTATTTGATCTAGTTTCAAATATTAAATACAATTCATGCAGTAACATTTCATTCATTATATCAGATTAATAATAAATAAATAATAAAAGTGAGATGAAATAGATAGAATTCATTGAAATGAATAAAAACAAGTAAATGAAAACAAGAACAATGTTATACGATTTAAAAACAGTTGATTAAAAGGGGAAAAATAAAAAAATAATAAAAAAATAATTATTAAATAAGATTAAAAAACAAGAAGTTAATTAAATTGAAATAAGATTAAAAATAAAAAAGTAAATTAAAAGCAACAACAATGTTGTACAATTGAGTTACAGTTGATTAATAGGGGGAAAATAAAATAAAGAAAAAAATAATTATTAAATAAGATGAAAAAAACAAGAAATTAATTAAAATGAAATAAGATAAAAAAATTTAAAAAAGTAAATTAAAAGCAACAACAATGTTGTACAATTTAAAAACAGTTGATAGGGGGAAAATAAAAAAATAAAGAAAAAAATAATTATTAAATAAGATTAAAAAACAAGAAATTAATTAAAATGAAATAAGATTAAAAATTAAAAAAAAGTAAATTAAAAGCAAGAACAATGTTTTACAATTTAAAAATAGTTGATTAATAGGGGGAAAATAAAATTAAAGAAAACAATTTAAAAAAATTATTAAATAAGATTAAAAAACAAGATATTAATTAAATTGAAATAAGATTAAAAATAAAAAAAAAAGTTAATTTAAAAGCAAGAACAATGTTGTACAATTTAAAAACAGTTGATTAATAGGGGATAAATTAAATTAAAGAAAACTATTTTAAAAAATAATTATTAAATAAGATTAAAAAACAAGATATTAATTAAATTGAAATAAGATTAAAAAATTAAAGAAAAGTAAATTAAAAGCAAGAACAATGTTATAGAATTTAAAAACAGTTGATGGAAAAAATTAGGAAAAAATAATTATTAAATAAAAGACAAAAAAACTTAAATTAATTAAAATAAAAAAAGATTAAAAATAAATAAAGGAAATTACAAGAAAACAAGAACGCATTTATATAATTTAAAAACTGTTGATTAAAAGAGGAAAAATTCAAAAAAAAAATTTAAAAACAAGAAAAAATTAAATTAAATAAGAATAAAAATTAAAGATAAGAACAGAGTTAATAATTTAAAAATAGTTGAGGAAAAATCTCAAATTTAAAATAAAATAAAAAAATAAAATTTTTAAAAACAAGAAAAAATTAAATTAAGATTAAAAATTTGTAAAAATTAAAGTTGAGGAAAAATCTCAAATTTAAAATAAAATAAAAAAATTAAATTAAATAAGATAAAAAATTTTAAAAAAGACAATAACAAAGTGTAAAAATTGAAAAATTAACAATTTTTTTATTATAAAATTTTAGATTTTTCCTCTTTTAAACAGATGTTTTTAAATCATATATCTTTGTTTTGGGGTTTTAATTTGACTTGTTTTCCTTTAATTGATTTTTTTTTCGTTTTTTATTTTTAATCTTATTCATTATAATTATTTTCTTGTTTTTTATTTAAATTTTTTTTAATTAATTTTTAAAATTTTTTTAAAATTTTTTTAAATTTAATTTTAATTAATTCTTTTGATATTAAATTTAGATTTTTCCCCTTTTAATCAACTGTTTTTATATTGTATAAATGTCCAGGTTTTCATTGGTTCAGGCCAACCTCTGAAGGATCTTTGAATTTAATATGAACAGCAGGAAAAGTTCATATGTTCATATGTTCTATCAAACTAAAAACCTGTGAAATCGCCCTTTAAGATGAGTTTTATTTCCTACCAGTTTAATTCTAATACAGTATTTTACAGCTTTCTTTTCCAATGAATATCCTGTTTGTAGAAGCTTCTGTGTGATACAGTAACAACATGGATTTTTACACGTAACCAACAGTTTAATTTAATTATTATTATTATTTTTGCAGAGTTCATTGAAGGCGTCTCCCAGTTCAGCGTCAAAGGCGACAAGGAGCAGAAGCTGCGTTGTAAGTTTCCTCTTATTTTTATTAGTTTCATCTTGTTAATTCTTTATATTTGACTCTTTACTCTGCTTCAATATTTAAATTACTAGTAGTGTAGTTGTTTTTTTCAGCTTGTAGTCGACTGACTGAAACTCCAAGAAACATGATTATAAATCTTATTCTCTATATAATATATATAACATATATAACAATATATATATATATATATATATATATATATATATATATATATCTGCCTACCAGTGAAGTTTAGGATTCATTTTAAACGGTTATTAATTATTTCTAAAACCTTCTTTAAAGCAGATCGGGTCTTATTTCATATGTTTTTTATCCTGTACTGTATCACACTTTGTAAAGTTATTATATTAAAGATGAGAAGTATAATAAACTGGAAGTATAAACTGGAAATATTAAGTAGAATCATTATAAATAAGAAATAAAAGTATAAACTAGAAGTTTAAGTGTGTGTATTTGTGTGTGAGAAAGTGTGTGTGTGTATATGTATGTGTGAGAAAGTGTGTGTGTGTGTGTGTGTGTGTGTGTATGTATGTGAAAGTGTGTGTCTATATGTGTGTGTGTATATGTATGTGTGAGAAAGTGTGTGTGTGTGTGTGTATATGTATGTGTGAGAAAGTGAGTGTGTGTGTGTGTGTATATGTGAGAGAAAGTGTGTGTGTATATGTATGTGTGAGAAAGTGTGTGTGTATATGTATGTGTGAGAAAGTGTGTGTGTATATGTATGTGTGAGAAAGTGTGTATGTATGTGTGAGAGTGTGTGTGTGTGTGTATGTATGTGTGAGAAAGTGTGTGTGTATGTATGTGTGAGAAAGTGTGTGTGTGTATGTATGTGTGTGTGTGTCTGTGTGTGTGTCTGTGTGTGTGTCTGTGTGTGTCTGTGTAAGTGTGTGTGTGTGTGTGTGTCTGTAAATAAGTGTGTGTGTCTAAGTGTGTGTGTGTGTGTGTGTGTGTGTGTGTGTGTGTGTGTGTGTATAAAATCATTCATGTCTCTATAATAATCCCCAAAATTAATTTTGTACATGGGAATAATAGTTTTTTTGTTTTAGGGCAGATTTGTGTAAAAGCAGCAACTATAATAGTCATTAAAACAAATTTTCTGCAAAAAAAATGTGTACAAAATGTAAATAAATAGATGCATAAGATGATTGTTAGTGACTGAACTGATATATGCATGAAATAAAACACATGGGCTTAAATATGTTAATTATAAATGACAGACCCACAGATTTAGCAGCTCTTAAAGCTCAATAAGTTTCAGTGGAGGTTGTGAGACTCTGGACTGTAATAAATGTAAAAGCGTCTCTTTCTGCAACCTCGATGACTCCTCCTGTTCTCCAGTCGCCTTCAGGATCTACGACATGGACAAAGACGGCTACATCTCCAACGGGGAGCTGTTCCAGGTGCTGAAGATGATGGTGGGCAACAACCTGAAGGACACTCAGCTGCAGCAGATCGTCGACAAAACCATCATCAACGCCGACAAAGACGGAGACGGCAGGATATCCTTCGAGGAGTTCTGCGCGGTAAGATGCAGCCACGGAGATCACATGACGAAGGAACAAATGTTATTGGTTATTATTGTGTATATATATATATATGTGTGCGTGTGTGTGTATATATATGTGTGCGTGTGTGTATATGTGGGCGTGTGTTAGTGAGTGAGGGTGTGTTTGTGTATAAGTTAGTGAGTCAGTGTGTGTGTGTGTGTGTGTGTAAGTTAGTGAGTGTGTATATATGTGTGTATATATATTTGTGTGCGTGTGTTTGTGTGTAAGTTAGAGAGTGTGTGTGTGTGTATATGTGTGTGTGTGTTAGTTACTTAGTGAGTGTGTGTGTGTGTGCGCGCGTGTGTAAGTTAGTGAGTGATTGAGTGAGTCTGTGTGTGTATATGTGTGTGTGCGTGTGTGTGTGTATATGTGTGTGTGCGCGTGTGTGTGTGTATATGTGTGTGTGAGTATATATGTATAAAGTCCCAGCAGGATTTAATCATGTGACTTGGTGACATCACTTCCTGTCCTGTGTCCCGCAGGTCGTGGGTGGACTAGACATTCACAAAAAGATGGTGGTGGACGTGTGACGCCTCTCGCTGCTCTTCGTCCTCCTCCGCCGCTTCACTGAAGATCCGCATGAAGACGTCGTCCATCGAAACGCTCAGTGGAAAAAACAAACAAAAACATAAAAAAACAAAAAAAAATATTCACCCCCCCCTCCCTCTCATGAAGCCCCTCCCCTTCCCCTAGCCCCTCCCCCTCATGAAGTCCCTCCCCTTTCCCCTAGCCCCTCCCCCTTCCCCATAGCCCCTCCCCCCCCTGAAGCCAAACTTTTACCAAGTATTATGGAACTCTCAGTGACTCGGCGTCGCACTTTAAAAGCTGACGGACGGCTTTTTAACGAGCGTTTCAGTTTGGTGGAGTGTGTGTGTGTATGTGTGCGTGTGTGTGCGTGCGTGCGCGCGTGTGTGTGTGTGTGTACTGTACGTTTTACTGGTTTTTCAAGGTATGTGGGTTTTTTATATTTATTTTGGTGTTTTTTGAGAATCAAAGAATCTTAAAAAGTTAGCGGGCGAGTGTAGTTTGATGTGATGTTACTTGAGTTTCACAAACAGGAGCATGTGCCAACGAGAAAAAATGTCGAATACAGGTCAAATCTGCGTGAAAAAAAGAAAAGCCTCCTTATTCCAGGAGGCGCTTTGCTGTATTTATAATTGCGTTTTACTTTACTGGAGTATTTCGTTATTTAGACTTTAAATTAACGGCTTGATTTTTTCAGCTCAAATCGAAAAGGAGGGGGTGATTGTGCACTGCATGTTTTTACTGCTGCGTTCACGTCATGTGGTGACAACCATATATTATTGTTGGGGGTTTTTTTGGGGGACTTTTGAAAGTTCACGTCGCCGTCGGATGGAAATTCTGGGATAAATTTGGGTTTAAATACCTCGAAACATCCGCTCTCGTCTTGTCGTACGAATCCAGACGTGACTGAAACTCCGACCTTTGTGAAAGTCGTAAAAAAAAACCCCCAAAAAACGTAGATTTTTTTTTTTTTCTCCGACGAGCCGCTGCTTATTTAACCTGCTTCAGACGTTTTTTTTGTTTGTTTCTTTTTTGTAGATTTAGAAATCTGTTTTTGTTTCTGAGACACTCTCATATCCAACTCTAAGCTTTTTTTTTTTTTTTTTTTGTGGAATTAAGATCTCGTTTGACATTTTCTGTATATTTGAAGAAAATAATTTGAGTATTTTCCAGGTTTTTGCTTTGAGCCACTGATTCTGTGCAACTGGACGGCCGAATGGAGCCGATGGTTTAGCTTTAGGTTTTCATAGATCTGTATAAAATTAAAATATTTGCTGTTGTTTTAAGATTTTGTAGAGGTGCGAGCAGCAGAAACTTTAAACCAAACTCGCTGCTCTTTTTCTCCTTTTTTGTTCTTTTTCTCGAGGAGCAGTGGTGTGGTTTCTCTCACGCGAGAGGGAGGGGACTTTGTCTTTTTTTTTTTTTCCAGTTCACGCCACAGGACCTGACGTCTTTTCTGTTTTTTCCCCCTTTTTTTTTTATTTTAATTTTATTTTAAACCGGCGCAAAAAGACAAAAAAAGGACTTTTTTTTTTTTTTTTTTCCCACCCTAGAAGTCGAAGTCTCGTGACGTGTTTGCATGACGTGGAGGTGGATTATTTCTCCTCCTTTGCATGTTCATCAGGTTTTTCAATCTTAAATAAAAGCTGTTTGGGGTTTACAAGGCCAGGGCCAGATTTATAAATCTCCACGCGTGGTTCCGTTTTATAAATCTTCACTTCTCACGGGAAGGGAACGCAAAAAACACCCGCACCTTTAGTCCAAAAAAAAATAAAAATAAGCAACGACCAGCAGCTGCAGCAGCCGGTTCCAGCGACAAAATGACTTTATTCATCACAAACGCAGCTGAAAACCATCCCATCGTCTGCAAATATAGAAGCGATTATAGATCATAGCACTCGTATCACAATAGAATTTACAATTTGTGTCACGGTTAAAACATGAAATAAGAAGCATGCGAGCAGGGAAGTTATCCAAACACCAAAAAGGAGAATATTTAAACAGGAAAATACTTTGTTTTTCTTTAAAAAAAAAAAAAAAAACTCAAACTCAGTGAAATTGATGATAAAATCTGCTTTAAAATAAAAAAAATTGCTAAAAAAAAAACGCATGTTCATATGGTCTGACGTATACCTGAGGTGCACATGTTTCTTTAAAATAAATAACTAAATAAATGGTATGTGTGGGACGTGATTTCTGCATGACTCTGTATGTACGTAGTGTTTATACATCTGGCCCCTGGTCTCACCACATTTTATGAAATGAGCAAAAATAACTTGTAAAATGCAAAAAAAACACAAAAAAACCCAAAAGGAATTGCTCTGTGCATGCAACACGACAGAAAAACACACGTGATCGTATCACTGGTTAAGTTTGCACACTGAAACTATTCTATTATTCTGTAATATTAAGTATAAGGACCTGATAAAATGTCTAGTATATGGTGCATGTTTTTACTAGTTCTATTATGGAAAGTAGCTAACCGCAATAGATTTTATTAGGATATTAGTTGCCATGGTTTCCACGTTCTTACATTATGAATGTTGTGTTCTTGTCGGATAATGTAGCTCATGATGAAGATAAAGAATGTACATTTAAACCACATGAATCCGTCTTTGTATTTAATATTTAATCCACTTTGCATTTCGGAGTTTTGGCTCATTTCATGAAATCCAGTGAGACCGTGTTGTGTTTACATATGAATACTAGTGGTGATAAATATGACACGAACATTTCAAACACATGGATGTTGCCAATAAAAGGATCATGTATAAACTATAGTCTTTTTTTTTTTGTTGTTTTTGGTTCTTTTTTTTTTAGCACTACATGCTCCGTGTTGGTATAAATTCATTTGTTTTGTCCGTCACTTTCTCTTTCTTTAGGTCGATTCTTCTTCTTTTTTTTTTTTTACATATATTTGTTTGAATCAGTTGGTGTCAAAGCTTCCTGCTCGTTTTAATTTCAGATCAGCGCTGAAGTCGTTTCTGTCGGTTTATAAAGGGAAGATGATGATGATGATGATGATGATGATGTTGTTGGTGACGAAGGCCTCATGGATTCAGTCTTAGATTTTTACTCCTGTTTTCCATCTTTGCTTCATCACTGAAACTTCATACATGGACAAAAAATTCTAAATAAACTGTTTGAAAGTTGTTGAAAGGAGCAGTGGGTGTTTTTTTCATAATTAAATGAATAAAGAATAATAAAAATCATGAATTATTTAACATTCAAGCTGAGGAATAAAATGAGAAAAATAAATGTAGTGAAAGATTTAGAAGAGAAAACATGATTCACTTATTTATATGGGTTTATATTATAAATATATTTATATATACACATATGAATATATATAGAGAATTATATATAAACCTTACCTTTGTTAAATGATAAATAATTAATATTAAAAGTAATGCATTAATTATTAGTAATTATATATATTATATAGGTTAATATAGAGGATTATATATACATATCTGTATATATTTAGTTTTTATTTATTATATACCAATATATGGGTTTATATTATAAATGTATTTATATATACCTATATGATTATATACACAGAATTATATATAAACCTTACCTTTAATAAATGATAAATAATTAATATTTATAAATAAAACTAATAAAATTGGTGTTTTTTTCTCATGCATTAGTCATTATTAGTCAATAATATATATATATATTATTTATTTTATTTATATTTTATATTATTATATATTATATATATATTATTTATATTATTTATATTTATTTATTTATTCATTTATAATTTTATTTAGAGAAATATATATATATATATATATATATATATATATATATATATATATATATATATATATATATAACTCACGTTAGGGAAATGGTGAGAGACTGTGATTTTCATACATTTTTGGGGTAATATAATAATAATTATTATTATTATCAGAGAATAATCAGTGTTGTGATATATATATATATATATATATATATATATATATATATATATATATATATTAGTATATCAGTATTCAGCTGATTTACTGAAGTAAAAGTACATGAGTGAAGTAACTTCCTGACATTCTGCTGCTTCTCCAGCAGGCGTCAGTGTCACTTCATGTTTTTAAATCTGCTGTTTGGTTTAAAAGGGACAAACCTTTAATCCACATCCGTGTTAATGAAGCCAGACCAGGTGCATTGTGGGTAATGTAGGCATCACTTTTAAACAATGACCAGGAGCTGAAGTGTTTAACTGAAATTCTTCTTAACTTCACTGATGTAATGAATTTATCGTGGCTCACTTTTTAAATCATATTTAATTATTATATTTTTTCTTGTTTTTTATTTTAACTTTTAATTTTTTCCCTGTTTAATCAACTATTCTTAAATTGTATAACTTTATTCTTGTTTTTGTTTTTAATTCCCTTTTTATTGTGAATCTTATTAAATTTAAACTATTTTTATTGTTTTTTTAATTTTTAATTTACTGTTTGTAAATAGTTGAACTTTGTTTCTTGTTTTTGTTTTTAATTCTTTTTTATTTTTAATGTAATTATAAGAATTTGTTCTTGTTTTTTTTTATTTTAATTTAAATTTTTTTCCCTTTTAATCCACAATTTTTAAATTGTATATCTTTGTTCTTTTTATTGCCCTTTATATTATTAATCTTATTAAATTATAATAATTTGTTTTAATGTTATTTAATTTAATAATTTGTTCATGTTTTTTTATTTCCCCTTTTGTTTTAATTTCCTTTTTTTATATATATTTTTAGTCTTATTTATTTTAATTAATTCCTCCTGTTTTTTATTTTTTAATTCACTGTTTTTAAATTGTATATTTCTGTAGGAAAACTAAAAATATAAAACTGGTGCTTAACTGGTTAAAGGGGCAGTACCATCATTTGTTTTTATGAGTTAAAGTAATTACCCTAGAAGAGAAAAGGATTAATCGATCGTTTTATGTTTTATTTGTTCTGTTCCAGATTAAAGGTTTCGTTGATTCTCGCTGTGAAAACACATCGATCATCTGGTTGTGATTTAGTCTCCAGATTTTATTTTGACTCAGGCCAAACACGGAAAACAGAGCAGAGCCAAAAAAAAAATAAAAACCATCTCTGGAACGATGATGAAAACACCACAAAACGTTCCCAGAAAAATGGATTTTCACCCAGAAAAAGCAGCTTGTGTCTGTTTTTTATAGAAAAAACAGAAAACGTCAGGAAACAAACATCAGCTGCTGCAGAAATTAAATCAAATTCAATTAAATAACATGTTTCTGAACCCAGAAATGTTCAGATCTCAGGTTCCATGATGTCGTATGAACAGGGAAGTTGAATAGTTCTCATTTTTATTGTCTTTATAACTAAAACTCACCGCAAACAAAAAGAAAAGTCAATTTATTTTGGATGTCAAATATAAAATTAAAGTAATTGCTACTGTCATCACCTGTTACTGTCTTCACCTGTTACTGTCCTCACCTGTTACTGTCCTCACCTGTTACTGTCTTCACCTGTTACTGTCTTCACCTGTTACTGTCCTCACCTGTTACTGTCCTCACCTGTTACTGTCTTCACCTGTTACTGTCCTCACCTGTTACTGTCCTCACCTGTTACTGTCTTCACCTGTTACTGTCTTCACCTGTTACTGTCTTCACCTGTTACTGTCCTCACCTGTTACTGTCTTCACCTGTTACTGTCCTCACCTGTTACTGTCCTCACCTGTTACTGTCTTCACCTGTTACTGTCTTCACCTGTTACTGTCCTCACCTGTTACTGTCTTCACCTGTTACTGTCTTCACCTGTTACTGTCTTCACCTGTTACTGTCCTCACCTGTTACTGTCTTCACCTGTTACTGTCCTCACCTGTTACTGTCTTCGCCTGTTACTGTCTTCGCCTGTTACTGTCTTCACCTGTTACTGTCCTCACCTGTTACTGTCTTCACCTGTTACTGTCTTCACCTGTTACTGTCTTCGCCTGTTACTGTCTTCACCTGTTACTGTCCTCACCTGTTACTGTCTTCACCTGTTACTGTCTTCACCTGTTACTGTCCTCACCTGTTACTGTCTTCACCTGTTACTGTCTTCACCTGTTACTGTCCTCACCTGTTATTATCTTCACCTGTTACTGTCTTCACCTGTTATTATCTTCACCTGTTACTGTCCTCACCTGTTACTGTCTTCACCTGTTACTGTCCTCACCTGTTACTGTCTTCACCTGTTACTGTCCTCACCTGTTATTATCTTCACCTGTTACTGTCCTCACCTGTTAATGTCTTCACCTGTTAATGTCTTCACCTGTTACTGTCCTCACCTGTTACTGTCTTCACCTGTTACTGTCCTCACCTGTTACTGTCTTCACCTGTTACTGTCTTCACCTGTTACTGTCCTCACCTGTTACTGTCTTCACCTGTTACTGTCTTCACCTGTTACTGTCTTCACCTGTTACTGTCCTCACCTGTTACTGTCTTCACCTGTTACTGTCCTCACCTGTTACTGTCTTCACCTGTTACTGTCTTCACCTGTTACTGTCCTCACCTGTTACCGTCTTCACCTGTTACCGTCTTCACCTGTTACCGTCCTCACCTGTTACTGTCCTCACCTGTTACTGTCTTCACCTGTTACTGTCCTCACCTGTTACTGTCTTCACCTGTTACTGTCCTCACCTGTTATTATCTTCACCTGTTACTGTCCTCACCTGTTATTATCTTCACCTGTTACTGTCCTCACCTGTTACTGTCTTCACCTGTTACTGTCCTCACCTGTTATTATCTTCACCTGTTACTGTCCTCACCTGTTATTATCTTCACCTGTTACTGTCCTCACCTGTTAATGTCTTCACCTGTTAATGTCTTCACCTGTTACTGTCCTCACCTGTCATGTATTCACCTGTCATGTCCTCACTTGTCATGTATTCACCTGTCATTGTCCTCACCTGTCATTGTCCTCACCTGTTACTGTCCTCACCTGTCATTGTCCTCACCTGTTACTGTCTTCACCTGTCATTGTCCTCACCTGTCATGTTCTCACCTGTCATGTCCTCACTTGTCATGTATTCACCTGTCATTGTCCTCACCTGTCATTGTCCTCACCTGTTAATGTCCTCACCTGTCATTGTCCTCACCTGTCATTGTCCTCACCTGTCATTGTCCTCACCTGTTAATGTCCTCACCTGTCATTGTCTTCACCTGTTACTGTCTTCTCCTGTTACTGTCTTCACCTGTCATGTCCTCACCTGTCATGTATTCACCTGTCACTGTCCTCAACTGTCATGTATTCACCTGTCATGTCCTCACCTGTCATGTCCTCACCTGTTACTGTCTTCACCTGTTACTGTCTTCACCTGTTACCGTCTTCACCTGTTACCGTCCTCACCTGTTACCGTCTTCACCTGTTACTGTCCTCACCTGTTAATGTCTTCACCTGTTAATGTCTTCACCTGTTACTGTCCTCACCTGTCATGTATTCACCTGTCATGTCCTCACTTGTCATGTATTCACCTGTCATTGTCCTCACCTGTCATTGTCCTCACCTGTTACTGTCCTCACCTGTTACTGTCCTCACCTGTCATTGTCCTCACCTGTTACTGTCTTCACCTGTCATTGTCCTCACCTGTCATGTTCTCACCTGTCATGTCCTCACTTGTCATGTTCTCACCTGTCATGTCCTCACTTGTCATGTATTCACCTGTCATTGTCCTCACCTGTCATTGTCCTCACCTGTTAATGTCCTCACCTGTCATTGTCCTCACCTGTCATTGTCCTCACCTGTTAATGTCCTCACCTGTCATTGTCCTCACCTGTCATTGTCCTCACCTGTTACTGTCTTCACCTGTCATTGTCTTCACCTGTTACTGTCTTCACCTGTCATTGTCTTCACCTGTTACTGTCTTCTCCTGTTACTGTCTTCACCTGTCATGTCCTCACCTGTCATGTATTCACCTGTCACTGTCCTCACCTGTCATGTATTCACCTGTCACTGTCCTCACCTGTCATGTCCTCACCTGTCCCTGTCCTCTGTAGTAGCAATAATTGATGGAGGGGGGCGGGGTCACTCAGAGTTCACAGTAATTCTCAGGTAACTCACCTGCTGGACGGAGGAAGACGATCCGTCTCTAACACACTGGTCCGTGTTGAAGGTGTCGGGTCGACTCATGAATATCAAACAGAGACAGAAGCTGCTGCTGTTTAGTTTTCTGCTTTTATCAGAAACACGATGAGGCTGCAGCCAACTGATCGATCAGGAAATATGAAATGTTATCGGTTATTAGAAGAACTGATGATGGCAACATACTATAGTATGACGTTTTTATGGCGACATGCTATAATATGACTTTTTTTTGGTGAAATGCTATAGTATGACTTTTTTTAGTGACATGCTATAGTATGACTTTTTTCTAGCGACATGCTATAATATGACTGTTTTTTAGCGACATTCTATAGTATGACTTTTTTTGGACGACATGCTATAGTATGACTTTTTCTAGCGAAATTCTATAGTATGACTTTTTTTTAGCGACATTCTATAGTATGACTTTTTTTTAGCGACATTCTATAGTATGACTTTTTTTTAGCGACATACTATAGTATGACTTTTTTTGGACGACATGCTATAATATGACTTTTTTTTAGCGACATGCTATAGTATGACTTTTTTTTAGCGACATACAATAGTATGACTTTTTTTGGACGACATGCTATAGTATGGCTTTTTCTAGCGACATGCTATAATATGACTTTTTTTGGACGACATGCTATAATATGACTTTTTTTTAGCGACATACAATAGTATGACTTTTTTTGGACGACATGCTATAGTATGGCTTTTTCTAGCGACATGCTATAGTATGACTTTTTTTAGCGACATGCTATAGTATGACTTTTTTTTAGTGACATGCTATAGTATGACTTTTTTTGGACGACATGCTATAGTATGACTTTTTTCTAGCGAAATACTATAGTATGACTTTTTTTGGATGACATGCAATAGTATGACTTTTTTTTGGTGACATGCTATAGTATGACTTTTTTTTAGCAACATGCTATAGTATGACTTTTTTTGGTTACATGCTATAGCATGACTTTTTTTGGGCGACATGCTATAGTATGACTTTTTCTAGCGACATGCTATAATATGACTTTTTTTAGCGACATGCTATAGTATGACTTTTTTTGGGCGACATGCTATAGTATGACTTTTTTTGGACGACATGCTATAGTATGACTTTTTTCTAGCGACATGCTATAATATGACTTTTTTTTAGCGACATACTATAGTATGACTTTTTTTGGACGACATGCTATAGTATGACTTTTTTATGGACGACATGCTATAGTATGACTTTTTTCTAGCGACATGCTATAATATGACTTTTTTTTAGCGACATGCTATAGTATGACTTTTTTTTAGCGACATACTATATTATTTTTCTTATTTTAATCAACTGTTTTAAATTGTATTGTTTATTTTTTATTTTAATCAACTGTCTTAAATTGTATCTTGATGCTTTTAATGTTTTATGTAAAGCACTTTGAATTACCTCGTTGTTGAAATGTGCTATACAAATAAACTTGCTTTGCCTTGCCTATGACTTTTTTTGGACGACATGCTATAGTATGACTTTTTTTAGCGACATGCTATAGTATGACTTTTTTTTAGCGACATGCTATAGTATGACTTTTTTTGGACGACATGCTATAGTATGACTTTTTTCTAGCGAAATACTATAGTATGACTTTTTTTGGATGACATGCAATAGTATGACTTTTTTTTGGTGACATGCTATAGTATGACTTTTTTTTAGCAACATGCTATAGTATGACTTTTTTTGGTTACATGCTATAGCATGACTTTTTTTGGGCGACATGCTATAGTATGACTTTGTCTAGCGACATGCTATAATATGACTTTTTTTAGCGACATGCTATAGTATGACTTTTTTTGGTTACATGCTATAGTATGACTTTTTTTAGCGACATGCTATAATATGACTTTTTTTTAGCGACATGCTATAATATGACTTTTTTTTAGCGACATGCTATAGTATGACTTTTTTTGGACGACATGCTATAGTATGACTTTTTTTGGACGACATGCTATAGTATGACTTTTTTTAGCGACATGCTATAATATGACTGTTTTTTAGCGACATACTATACTATATTATATTATATTATATTACTATATTATTTTTTTTTATTTTAATCAACTGTTTTAAATTGTATTGTTTATTTTTTATTTTAATCAACTGTCTTAAATTGTATCTTGATGCTTTTAATGTTTTATGTAAAGCACTTTGAATTACCTCGTTGTTGAAATGTGCTATACAAATAAACTTGCTTTGCCTTGCCTATGACTTTTTTTAGCGACATGCTATAGTATGACTTTTTTTTAGCGACATGCTATAGTATGACTTTTTTTTGCTGACATGCTATAGTATGACTTTTTTTTAGCGACATACTATAGTATGACTTTTTTTGGACGACATGCTATAGTATGACTTTTTTCTAGCGACATGCTATAGTGTGACTTTTTTTTGTGACATGCTATAGTATGACTTTTTTTTAGCGACATGCTATAGTATGACTTTTTTTTAGCGACATGCTATAGTATGACTTTTTTTGGTTACATGCTATAGTATGATATTTTTTGAACGACATGCTATAGTATGACTTTTTTTTGGTGACATACTATAGTATGACTTTTTTTGGACGACATGCTATAGTATGACTTTTTCTAGCGACATGCTATAATATGACTTTTTTTTAGCGACATACTATAGTATGACTTTTTTTGGACGACATGCTATAGTATGACTTTTTTATGGACGACATGCTATAGTATGACTTTTTTCTAGCGACATGCTATAATATGACTTTTTTTTAGCGACATGCTATAGTATGACTTTTTTTTAGCGACATACTATATTATTTTTCTTATTTTAATCAACTGTTTTAAATTGTATTGTTTATTTTTTATTTTAATCAACTGTCTTAAATTGTATCTTGATGCTTTTAATGTTTTATGTAAAGCACTTTGAATTACCTCGTTGTTGAAATGTGCTATACAAATAAACTTGCTTTGCCTTGCCTTGCCTATGACTTTTTTTGGACGACATGCTATAGTATGACTTTTTTTTAGCGACATGCTATAGTATGACTTTTTTTTAGCGACATGCTATAGTGTGACTTTTTTTTTGTGACATGCTATAGTATGACTTTTTTCTAGCGACATGCTATGACTGTTTTTTAGCGACATACTATAGTATGCCTTTTTTAGAGCGACATGCTATAGTATGACTTTTTTTTAGCGACATTCTATAGTATGACTTTTTTGGACGACATGCTATAGTATGACTTTTTTTTAGCGACATGCTATAGTATGACATTTTTTGAACGACATGCTATAGTATGACTTTTTTTTGGTTACATGCTATAGCATGACTTTTTTTGGGCGACATGCTATAGTATGACTTTTTTTGGACGACATGCTATAGTATGACTTTTTTCTAGCGACATGCTATAATATGACTTTTTTTTAGCGACATATTATAGTATGACTTTTTTTGGACGACATGCTATAGTATGACTTTTTTATGGACGACATGCTATAGTATGACTTTTTTCTAGCGACATGCTATAATATGACTTTTTTTTAGCGACATGCTATAATATGACTTTTTTTTAGCGACATGCTATAGTATGACTTTTTTTAGCGACATACTATATTATTTTTCTTATTTTAATCAACTGTTTTAAATTGTATTGTTTATTTTTTATTTTAATCAACTGTCTTAAATTGTATCTTGATGCTTTTAATGTTTTATGTAAAGCACTTTGAATTACCTCGTTGTTGAAATGTGCTATACAAATAAACTTGCTTTGCCTTGCCTATGACTTTTTTTGGACGACATGCTATAGTATGACTTTTTTTAGCGACATGCTATAGTATGACTTTTTTTTAGCGACATGCTATAGTATGACTTTTTTTGGACGACATGCTATAGTATGACTTTTTTCTAGCGAAATACTATAGTATGACTTTTTTTGGATGACATGCAATAGTATGACTTTTTTTTGGTGACATGCTATAGTATGACTTTTTTTTAGCAACATGCTATAGTATGACTTTTTTTGGTTACATGCTATAGCATGACTTTTTTTGGGCGACATGCTATAGTATGACTTTTTCTAGCGACATGCTATAATATGACTTTTTTTAGCGACATGCTATAGTATGACTTTTTTTGGGCGACATGCTATAGTATGACTTTTTTTAGCGACATGCTATAATATGACTTTTTTTTAGCGACATGCTATAATATGACTTTTTTTTAGCGACATGCTATAGTATGACTTTTTTCTAGCGACATGTTATAGTATGACTTCTTTTTAGCGACATACTATAGTATGACTTTTTTTTAGCGACATGCTATAGTATGACTTTTTTTGGACGACATGCTATAGTATGACTTTTTTTTAGCGACATGCTATAATATGACTTTTTTTTGGTGACATGCTATAGTATGACTTTTTTCTAGCGACATGCTATAATATGACTTTTTTTTAGCGACATGCTATAGTATGACTTTTTTTTAGCGACATACTATATTATTTTTCTTATTTTAATCAACTGTTTTAAATTGTATTGTTTATTTTTTATTTTAATCAACTGTCTTAAATTGTATCTTGATGCTTTTAATGTTTTATGTAAAGCACTTTGAATTACCTCGTTGTTGAAATGTGCTATACAAATAAACTTGCTTTGCCTTGCCTTGCCTATGACTTTTTTTGGACGACATGCTATATTATTACTTTTTTTTAGCGACATGCTATAGTATGACTTTTTTTTAGCGACATGCTATAGTATGACTTTTTTTGGACGACATGCTATAATATGACTTTTTTCTAGCGAAATACTATAGTATGACTTTTTTTGGACGACATGCAATAGTATGACTTTTTTTTGGTGACATGCTATAGTATGACTTTTTTTAGCGACATGCTATAGTATGACTTTTTTTTAGCGACATTGCTATAGTATGACTTTTTTTGGACGACATGCTATAGTATGACTTTTTTCTAGCGAAATACTATAGTATGACTTTTTTTGGACGACATGCTATAGTATGACTTTTTTCTAGCGACATGCTATAATATGACTTTTTTTTAGCGACATGCTATAGTATGACTTTTTTTTAGCGACATACTATATTATTTTTCTTATTTTAATCAACTGTTTTAAATTGTATTGTTTATTTTTTATTTTAATCAACTGTCTTAAATTGTATCTTGATGCTTTTAATGTTTTATGTAAAGCACTTTGAATTACCTCGTTGTTGAAATGTGCTATACAAATAAACTTGCTTTGCCTTGCCTTGCCTATGACTTTTTTTGGACGACATGCTATAGTATGACTTTTTTTAGCGACATGCTATAGTATGACTTTTTTTTAGCGACATGCTATAGTATGGCTTTTTTTTGGACGACATGCTATAGTATGACTTTTTTTGGACGACATGCAATAGTATGACTTTTGTTTGGTGACATGCTATGGTATGACTTTTTTCTAGCGAAATACTATAGTATGACTTTTTTTGGACGACATGCAATAGTATGACTTTTGTTTGGTGACATGCTATAGTATGACTTTTTTCTAGCGACATGCTATAATCTGACTTTTTTTTAGCAACATGCTATAGTATGACTTTTTTTGGTTACATGCTATAGCATGACTTTTTTTGGTCGACATGCTATAGTATGACATTTTTTGAACGACATGCTATAATATGACTTTTTTTTGGTGACATACTATAGTATGACTTTTTTTGGACGACATGCTATAGTATGACTTTTTCTAGCGACATGCTATAATATGACTTTTTTTTAGCGACATGCTATAGTATGACTTTTTTTTGGTGACATGCTATCGTATGACTTTTTTCTAGCGACATGCTATAATATGACTATTTTTTAGCGACATGCTATAGTATGACTTTTTTTTAGCGACATGCTATAGTATGACTTTTTTTTAGCGACATGCTATAGTATGACTTTTTTTAGCGACATGCTATCGTATGACTTTTTTTGGTTACATGCTATAGCATGACTTTTTTTTAGCGACATACTATAGTATGACTTTTTTTGGACGACATGCTATAGTATGACTTTTTTTTGGTCGACATGCTATAGTATGACTTTTTTTGAACGACATGCTATAGTATGACTTTTTTTTGGTGACATGCTATAGTATGACTTTTTTTTGGTGACATGCTATAATATGACTTTTTTTTGGTCGACATGCTATAGTATGACATTTTTTGAACGACATGTTATAGTATGACTTTTTTTTGGTGACATGCTATAGTATGACTTTTTTTTAGCGACATGCTATAGTATGACTTTTTTTTAGCGACATGCTATAGTATGACTTTTTTTTGGTGACATGCTATAGTATGACTTTTTTTTGGTGACATGCTATAATATGACTTTTTTTTGGTCGACATGCTATAGTATGACATTTTTTGAACGACATACTATAGTATGACTTTTTTTGGATGACATGCTATAGTATGACTTTTTTTTAGCGACATACTATAGTATGACTTTTTTTGGATGACATGCTATAGTATGACTTTTTTTTAGCGACATACTATATTATTTTTTTTTTATTTTAATCAACTGTTTTAAATTGTATTGTTTATTTTTTATTTTAATCAACTGTCTTAAATTGTATCTTGATGCTTTTGATGTTTTATGTAAAGCACTTTGAATTACCTCGTTGTTGAAATGTGCTATACAAATAAACTTGCCTTGCCTTGCCTATGACTTTTTTTGGACGACATGCTATAGTATGACTTTTTTTTAGCGACATGCTATAGTATGACTTTTTTTTAGCGACATGCTATAGTGTGACTTTTTTTTTGTGACATGCTATAGTATGACTTTTTTCTAGCGACATGCTATGACTGTTTTTTAGCGACATACTATAGTATGACTTTTTTGGACGACATGCTATAGTATGACTTTTTTTTAGCGACATTCTATAGTATGACTTTTTTGGACGACATGCTATAGTATGACTTTTTTTTAGCGACATGCTATAGTATGACATTTTTTGAACGACATGCTATAGTATGACTTTTTTTTGGTTACATGCTATAGCATGACTTTTTTTGGGCGACATGCTATAGTATGACTTTTTTTGGACGACATGCTATAATATGACTTTTTTTTAGCGACATACTATAGTATGACTTTTTATGGACGACATGCTATAGTATGACTTTTTTCTAGCGACATGCTATAATATGACTTTTTTTTAGCGACATGCTATAGTATGACTTTTTTTTAGCGACATACTATATTATTTTTCTTATTTTAATCAACTGTTTTAAATTGTATTGTTTATTTTTTATTTTAATCAACTGTCTTAAATTGTATCTTGATGCTTTTAATGTTTTATGTAAAGCACTTTGAATTACCTCGTTGTTGAAATGTGCTATACAAATAAACTTGCTTTGCCTTGCCTATGACTTTTTTTGGACGACATGCTATAGTATGACTTTTTTTAGCGACATGCTATAGTATGACTTTTTTTTAGCGACATGCTATAGTATGACTTTTTTTGGACGACATGCTATAGTATGACTTTTTTCTAGCGAAATACTATAGTATGACTTTTTTTGGATGACATGCAATAGTATGACTTTTTTTTGGTGACATGCTATAGTATGACTTTTTTTTAGCAACATGCTATAGTATGACTTTTTTTGGTTACATGCTATAGCATGACTTTTTTTGGGCGACATGCTATAGTATGACTTTTTCTAGCGACATGCTATAATATGACTTTTTTTAGCGACATGCTATAGTATGACTTTTTTTGGGCGACATGCTATAGTATGACTTTTTTTAGCGACATGCTATAATATGACTTTTTTTTAGCGACATGCTATAATATGACTTTTTTTTAGCGACATGCTATAGTATGACTTTTTTTGGACGACATGCTATAGTATGACTTTTTTCTAGCGACATGTTATAGTATGACTTCTTTTTAGCGACATACTATAGTATGACTTTTTTTTAGCGACATGCTATAGTATGACTTTTTTTTAGCGACATACTATAGTATGACTTTTTTTGGACGACATGCTATAGTATGACTTTTTTTTAGCGACATGCTATAATATGACTTTTTTTTGGTGACATGCTATAGTATGACTTTTTTCTAGCGACATGCTATAATATGACTTTTTTTTAGCGACATGCTATAGTATGACTTTTTTTTAGCGACATACTATATTATTTTTCTTATTTTAATCAACTGTTTTAAATTGTATTGTTTATTTTTTATTTTAATCAACTGTCTTAAATTGTATCTTGATGCTTTTAATGTTTTATGTAAAGCACTTTGAATTACCTCGTTGTTGAAATGTGCTATACAAATAAACTTGCTTTGCCTTGCCTTGCCTATGACTTTTTTTGGACGACATGCTATATTATTACTTTTTTTTAGCGACATGCTATAGTATGACTTTTTTTTAGCGACATGCTATAGTATGACTTTTTTTGGACGACATGCTATAGTATGACTTTTTTTTGGTGACATGCTATAGTATGACTTTTTTTGGACGACATGCTATAGTATGACTTTTTTTTGGTGACATGCTATAGTATGACTTTTTTTGGACGACATGCTATAGTATGACTTTTTTTGGACGACATGCTATAGTATGACTTTTTTCTAGCGACATGCTATAATATGACTTTTTTTTAGCGACATGCTATAGTATGACTTTTTTTGGTGACATACTATAGTATGACTTTTTTTGGACGACATGCTATAGTATGACTTTTTTTTGGTGACATGCTATAGTATGACTTTTTTCTAGCGACATGCTATAATATGACTATTTTTTAGCGACATGCTATAGTATGACTTTTTTTTAGCGACATGCTATAGTATGACTTTTTTTTTGCGACATGCTATAGTATGACTTTTTTTTAGTGACATGCTATAATATGACTTTTTTCTAGCGACATGCTATAATATGACTGTTTTTTAGCGACATGCTATAGTATGACTTTTTTTTGCGACATGCTATAGTATGACTTTTTTTTAGCGACATGCTATAATATGACTTTTTTCTAGCGACATGCTATAATATGACTGTTTTTTAGCGACATGCTATAGTATGACTTTTTTTAGCGACATGCTATAGTATGACTTTTTTTTAGCGACATGCTATAGTATGACTTTTTTTTGCTGACATGCTATAGTATGACTTTTTTTTAGCGACATACTATAGTATGACTTTTTTTTAGCGACATACTATATTATTTTTTTTTATTTTAATCAACTGTTTTAAATTGTATTGTTTATTTTTTATTTTAATCAACTGTCTTAAATTGTATCTTGATGCTTTTAATGTTTTATGTAAAGCACTTTGAATTACCTCGTTGTTGAAATGTGCTATACAAATAAACTTGCTTTGCCTTGCCTATGACTTTTTTTAGCGACATGCTATAGTATGACTTTTTTTTAGCGACATGCTATAGTATGACTTTTTTTTGCTGACATGCTATAGTATGACTTTTTTTGAACGACATGCTATATATAATATGACTTTTTTTTGGTGACATACTATAGTATGACTTTTTTCTAGCGACATGCTATAGTATGACTTTTTTTTAGCGACATACTATAGTATGACTTTTTTTGGACGACATGCTATAGTATGACTTTTTTCTAGCGACATGCTATAATATGACTTTTTTTTAGCGACATACTATAGTATGACTTTTTTTGGACGACATGCTATAGTATGACTTTTTTATGGACGACATGCTATAGTATGACTTTTTTCTAGCGACATGCTATAATATGACTTTTTTTTAGCGACATGCTATAGTATGACTTTTTTTTAGCGACATACTATATTATTTTTCTTATTTTAATCAACTGTTTTAAATTGTATTGTTTATTTTTTATTTTAATCAACTGTCTTAAATTGTATCTTGATGCTTTTAATGTTTTATGTAAAGCACTTTGAATTACCTCGTTGTTGAAATGTGCTATACAAATAAACTTGCTTTGCCTTGCCTATGACTTTTTTTGGACGACATGCTATAGTATGACTTTTTTTAGCGACATGCTATAGTATGACTTTTTTTTAGCGACATGCTATAGTATGACTTTTTTTGGACGACATGCTATGGTATGACTTTTTTCTAGCGAAATACTATAGTATGACTTTTTTTGGACGACATGCAATAGTATGACTTTTTTTTGGTGACATGCTATAGTATGACTTTTTTCTAGCGACATGCTATAATCTGACTTTTTTTTAGCAACATGCTATAGTATGACTTTTTTTGGTTACATGCTGTAGCATGACTTTTTTTGGTCGACATGCTATAGTATGACATTTTTTGAACGACATGCTATAATATGACTTTTTTTTGGTGACATACTATAGTATGACTTTTTTTGGACGACATGCTATAGTATGACTTTTTCTAGCGACATGCTATAGTATGACTTTTTTTTGGTGACATGCTATAGTATGACTTTTTTCTAGCGACATGCTATAATATGACTATTTTTTAGCGACATGCTATAGTATGACTTTTTTTTAGCGACATGCTATAGTATGACTTTTTTTTAGCGACATGCTATAGTATGACTTTTTTTAGCGACATGCTATCGTATGACTTTTTTTGGTTACATGCTATAGCATGACTTTTTTTTAGCGACATACTATAGTATGACTTTTTTTGGACGACATGCTATAGTATGACTTTTTTTGAACGACATGCTATAGTATGACTTTTTTTTGGTGACATGCTATAGTATGACTTTTTTTTGGTGACATGCTATAATATGACTTTTTTTTGGTCGACATGCTATAGTATGACATTTTTTGAACGACATGCTATAGTATGACTTTTTTTTGGTGACATGCTATAGTATGACTTTTTTCTAGCGACATGCTATAATATGACTTTTTTTTAGCGACATGCTATAGTATGACTTTTTTTTAGCGACATGCTATAGTATGACTTTTTTTTGCTGACATGCTATAGTATGACTTTTTTTGAACGACATGCTATATATAATATGACTTTTTTTTGGTGACATACTATAGTATGACTTTTTTCTAGCGACATGCTATAGTATGACTTTTTTTTAGCGACATACTATAGTATGACTTTTTTTGGACGACATGCTATAGTATGACTTTTTTCTAGCGACATGCTATAATATGACTTTTTTTTAGCGACATACTATAGTATGACTTTTTTTGGACGACATGCTATAGTATGACTTTTTTATGGACGACATGCTATAGTATGACTTTTTTCTAGCGACATGCTATAATATGACTTTTTTTTAGCGACATGCTATAGTATGACTTTTTTTTAGCGACATACTATATTATTTTTCTTATTTTAATCAACTGTTTTAAATTGTATTGTTTATTTTTTATTTTAATCAACTGTCTTAAATTGTATCTTGATGCTTTTAATGTTTTATGTAAAGCACTTTGAATTACCTCGTTGTTGAAATGTGCTATACAAATAAACTTGCTTTGCCTTGCCTTGCCTATGACTTTTTTTGGACGACATGCTATAGTATGACTTTTTTTAGCGACATGCTATAGTATGACTTTTTTTTAGCGACATGCTATAGTATGACTTTTTTTGGACGACATGCAATAGTATGACTTTTTTTTGGTGACATGCTATAGTATGACTTTTTTCTAGCGACATGCTATAATCTGACTTTTTTTTAGCAACATGCTATAGTATGACTTTTTTTGGTTACATGCTATAGCATGACTTTTTTTGGTCGACATGCTATAATATGACATTTTTTGAACGACATGCTATAATATGACTTTTTTTTGGTGACATACTATAGTATGACTTTTTTTGGACGACATGCTATAGTATGACTTTTTCTAGCGACATGCTATAGTATGACTTTTTTTTGGTGACATGCTATAGTATGACTTTTTTCTAGCGACATGCTATAATATGACTATTTTTTAGCGACATGCTATAGTATGACTTTTTTTTAGCGACATGCTATAGTATGACTTTTTTTTAGCGACATGCTATAGTATGACTTTTTTTAGCGACATGCTATCGTATGACTTTTTTTGGTTACATGCTATAGCATGACTTTTTTTTAGCGACATACTATAGTATGACTTTTTTTGGACGACATGCTATAGTATGACTTTTTTTGAACGACATGCTATAGTATGACTTTTTTTTGGTGACATGCTATAGTATGACTTTTTTTTGGTGACATGCTATAATATGACTTTTTTTTGGTCGACATGCTATAGTATGACATTTTTTGAACGACATGCTATAGTATGACTTTTTTTTGGTGACATGCTATAGTATGACTTTTTTCTAGCGACATGCTATAATATGACTTTTTTTTAGCGACATGCTATAGTATGACTTTTTTTTAGCGACATGCTATAGTATGACTTTTTTTTGGTCGACATGCTATAATATGACTTTTTTTTGGTCGACATGCTATAGTATGACTTTTTTTTGGTTACATGCTATAGTATGACTTTTTTTTAGCGACATACTATAGTATGACTTTTTTTGGATGACATGCTATAGTATGACTTTTTTTTAGCGACATACTATATTATTTTTTTTTATTTTAATCAACTGTTTTAAATTGTATTGTTTATTTTTTATTTTAATCAACTGTCTTAAATTGTATCTTGATGCTTTTGATGTTTTATGTAAAGCACTTTGAATTACCTCGTTGTTGAAATGTGCTATACAAATAAACTTGCCTTGCCTTGCCTATGACTTTTTTTGGACGACATGCTATAGTATGACTTTTTTTTAGCGACATGCTATAGTATGACTTTTTTTTGGACGACATGCTATAGTATGACATTTTTTGAACGACATGCTATGGTATGACTTTTTTTTGGTGACATGCTATAGTATGACTTTTTTTTGGTGACATGCTATAGTATGACTTTTTTCTAGCGACATGCTATAGTATGACTTTTTTTTAGCGACACTCTATAGTATGACTTTTTTTGGTGACATGCTATAATATGACTTTTTTTTGGTGACATGCTATAGTATGACTTTTTTTTAGCGACATGCTATAGTATAACTTTTTTTTAGCGACATGCTATAGTATGACTTTTTTTTAGCGACATGCTATAGTATGACTTTTTTTGGTTACATGCTATAGCATGACTTTTTTTGGTCGACATGCTATATTATGACATTTTTTGAACGACATGCTATAATATGACTTTTTTTTGGTGACATGCTATAGTATGACTTTTTTCTAGCGACATGCTATAGTATGACTTTTTTTTAGCGACATACTATAGTATGACTTTTTTTGGACGACATGCTATAGTATGACTTTTTTCTAGCGACATGCTATAGTATGACTTTTTTTAGCGACATGCTATAGTATGACTTCTTTTTAGCGACATACTATAGTATGACTTTTTTTTAGCGACATGCTATAGTATGACTTCTTTTTAGCGACATACTATAGTATGACTTTTTTTTAGCGACATGCTATAGTATGACTTTTTTTTAGCGACATACTATAGTATGACTTTTTTTGGACGACATGCTATAGTATGACTTTTTTCTAGCGACATGCTATAGTATGACTTTTTTTTAGCGACATGCTATAGTATGACTTCTTTTTAGCGACATGCTATAGTATGACTTTTTTTTAGCGACATGCTATAGTATGACTTCTTTTTAGCGACATACTATAGTATGACTTTTTTTTAGCGACATGCTATAGTATGACTTTTTTTTAGCGACATACTATAGTATGACTTTTTTTGGACGACATGCTATAGTATGACTTTTTTTTAGCGACATGCTATAATATGACTTTTTTTTGGTGACATGCTATAGTATGACTTTTTTCTAGCGACATGCTATAATATGACTTTTTTTTAGCGACATGCTATAGTATGACTTTTTTTTAGCGACATACTATATTATTTTTCTTATTTTAATCAACTGTTTTAAATTGTATTGTTTATTTTTTATTTTAATCAACTGTCTTAAATTGTATCTTGATGCTTTTAATGTTTTATGTAAAGCACTTTGAATTACCTCGTTGTTGAAATGTGCTATACAAATAAACTTGCTTTGCCTTGCCTATGACTTTTTTTGGACGACATGCTATATTATTACTTTTTTTTAGCGACATGCTATAGTATGACTTTTTTTTAGCGACATGCTATAGTATGACTTTTTTTGGACGACATGCTATAGTATGACTTTTTTTTGGTGACATGCTATAGTATGACTTTTTTTGGACGACATGCTATAGTATGACTTTTTTTTGGTGACATGCTATAGTATGACTTTTTTTGGACGACATGCTATAGTATGACTTTTTTTGGACGACATGCTATAGTATGACTTTTTTTGGACGACATGCTATAGTATGACTTTTTTCTAGCGACATGCTATAATATGACTTTTTTTTAGCGACATGCTATAGTATGACTTTTTTTGGTTACATGCTATAGCATGACTTTTTTTGGTCGACATGCTATAGTATGACATTTTTTGAACGACATGCTATAATATGACTTTTTTTTGGTGACATACTATAGTATGACTTTTTTTGGACGACATGCTATAGTATGACTTTTTTTTGGTGACATGCTATAGTATGACTTTTTTCTAGCGACATGCTATAATATGACTATTTTTTAGCGACATGCTATAGTATGACTTTTTTTTAGCGACATGCTATAGTATGACTTTTTTTTAGCGACATGCTATAATATGACTTTTTTTTAGCGACATGCTATAGTATGACTTTTTTCTAGCGACATGCTATAATATGACTGTTTTTTAGCGACATGTTATAGTATGACTTTTTTCTAGCGACATGCTATAATATGACTGTTTTTTAGCGACATGCTATAGTATGACTTTTTTTTAGCGACATACTATATTATTTTTTTTATTTTAATCAACTGTTTTAAATTGTATTGTTTATTTTTAATTTTAATCAACTGTCTTAAATTGTATCTTGATGCTTTTAATGTTTTATGTAAAGCACTTTGAATTACCTCGTTGTTGAAATGTGCTATACAAAAAAACTTGCTTTGCCTTGCCTATGACTTTTTTTGGACGACATACTATAGTATGACTTTTTTTGGACGACATGCTATAGTATGACTTTTTTTTAGCGACATACTATAGTATGACTTTTTTTTGGTGACATGCTATAGTATGACTTTTTTCTAGCGACATGCTATAATATGACTTTTTTTGAGTGACATGCTATAGTATGACTTTTTTTTAGTGACATGCTATAGTATGACTTTTTTTAGCGACATGCTATAGTATGACTTTTTTTTGGTGACATGCTATAGTATGACTTTTTTTAGCGACATGCTATAGTATGACTTTTTTTTGGTGACATGCTATAGTATAACTTTTTTTTAGCGACATGCTATAGTATGACTTTTTTTGGACGACATGCTATAGTATGACTTTTTTTTAGTGACATGCTATAGTATGACTTTTTTTGGACGACATGCTATAATATGACTTTTTTTTAGCGACATGCTATAGTATGACTTTTTTTTGGTGACATGCTATAGTATGACTTTTTCTAGCGACATGCTATAATATGACTTTTTTTTAGCGACATGCTATAGTATGACTTTTTTTTGGTGACATGCTATAGTATGACTTTTTTTGGACGACATGCTATAGTATGACTTTTTTTTGGTGACATGCTATAGTATGACTTTTTTTGGACGACATGCTATAGTATGACTTTTTTTGGACGACATGCTATAGTATGACTTTTTTTGGACGACATGCTATAGTATGACTTTTTTCTAGCGACATGCTATAATATGACTTTTTTTTAGCGACATGCTATAGTATGACTTTTTTTGGTTACATGCTATAGCATGACTTTTTTTGGTCGACATGCTATAGTATGACATTTTTTGAACGACATGCTATAATATGACTTTTTTTGGTGACATACTATAGTATGACTTTTTTTGGACGACATGCTATAGTATGACTTTTTTTTGGTGACATGCTATAGTATGACTTTTTTCTAGCGACATGCTATAATATGACTATTTTTTAGCGACATGCTATAGTATGACTTTTTTTTAGCGACATGCTATAGTATGACTTTTTTTTAGCGACATGCTATAGTATGACTTTTTTTTAGCGACATGTTATAGTATGACTTTTTTCTAGCGACATGCTATAATATGACTGTTTTTTAGCGACATGCTATAATATGACTTTTTTTTAGCGACATGTTATAGTATGACTTTTTTCTAGCGACATGCTATAATATGACTGTTTTTTAGCGACATGCTATAGTATGACTTTTTTTTAGCGACATGCTATAGTATGACTTTTTTCTAGCGACATGCTATAATATGACTGTTTTTTAGCGACATGTTATAGTATGACTTTTTTCTAGCGACATGCTATAATATGACTGTTTTTTAGCGACATGCTATAGTATGACTTTTTTTTAGCGACATACTATATTATTTTTTTTATTTTAATCAACTGTTTTAAATTGTATTGTTTATTTTTAATTTTAATCAACTGTCTTAAATTGTATCTTGATGCTTTTAATGTTTTATGTAAAGCACTTTGAATTACCTCGTTGTTGAAATGTGCTATACAAAAAAACTTGCTTTGCCTTGCCTATGACTTTTTTTGGACGACATACTATAGTATGACTTTTTTTGGACGACATGCTATAGTATGACTTTTTTTTAGCGACATACTATAGTATGACTTTTTTTTGGTGACATGCTATAGTATGACTTTTTTCTAGCGACATGCTATAATATGACTTTTTTTGAGCGACATGCTATAGTATGACTTTTTTTTAGTGACATGCTATAGTATGACTTTTTTTAGCGACATGCTATAGTATGACTTTTTTTTGGTGACATGCTATAGTATGACTTTTTTTAGCGACATGCTATAGTATGACTTTTTTTTGGTGACATGCTATAGTATAACTTTTTTTTAGCGACATGCTATAGTATGACTTTTTTTGGACGACATGCTATAGTATGACTTTTTTTTAGTGACATGCTATAGTATGACTTTTTTTGGACGACATGCTATAATATGACTTTTTTTTAGCGACATGCTATAGTATGACTTTTTTTTGGTGACATGCTATAGTATGACTTTTTCTAGCGACATGCTATAATATGACTTTTTTTTAGCGACATGCTATAGTATGACTTTTTTTTGGTGACATGCTATAGTATGACTTTTTTTAGCGACATAATATACTATATTATTTTTCTTATTTTAATCAACTGTTTTAAATTGTATTGTTTATTTTTCATTTTAATCAACTGTCTTAAATTGTATCTTGATGCTTTTAATGTTTTATGTAAAGCACTTTGAATTACCTCGTTGTTGAAATGTGCTATACAAATAAACTTGCCTTGCCTTGCCTATGACTTTTTTTAGCGACATGCTATAGTATGACTTTTTTTTAGCGACATGCTATAGTATGACTTTTTTTTGGTGACATGCTATAGTATGACTTTTTTTAGCGACATGCTATAGTATGACTTTTTTTTAGCGACATGCTATAGTATGACTTTTTTTTGGTGACATGCTATAGTATGACTTTTTTTGGACGACATGCTATAGTATGACTTTTTTCTAGCGACATGCTATAATATGACTTTTTTTTAGCGACATGCTATAGTATGACTTTTTTTGGTTACATGCTATAGCATGACTTTTTTTGGTCGACATGCTATAGTATGACATTTTTTGAACGACATGCTATAATATGACTTTTTTTTGGTGACATACTATAGTATGACTTTTTTTGGACGACATGCTATAGTATGACTTTTTCTAGCGACATGCTATAATATGACTTTTTTTAGCGACATGCTATAATATGACTATTTTTTAGTGACATGCTATAGTATGACTTTTTTTTAGCGACATGCTATAGTATGACTTTTTTTTAGCGACATGCTATAGTATGACTTTTTTTTAGCGACATGCTATAGTATGACTTTTTTTTAGCGACATGCTATAGTATGACTTTTTTTTGGTGACATGCTATAGTATGACTTTTTTCTAGCGACATGCTATAATATGACTGTTTTTTAGCGACATACTATACTATATTATTTTTTTATTTTAATCAACTGTTTTAAATTGTATTGTTTATTTTTCATTTTAATCAACTGTCTTAAATTGTATCTTGATGCTTTTAATGTTTTATGTAAAGCACTTTGAATTACCTCGTTGTTGAAATGTGCTATACAAATAAACTTGCCTTGCCTATGACTTTTTTTGGACGACATGCTATAGTATGACTTTTTTTTAGCGACATGCTATAGCATGACTTTTTTTGGTCGACATGCTATAGTATGACTTTTTTTGGACGACATGCTATAGTATGACTTTTTTTTAGCGACATGCTATAGCATGACTTTTTTTGGTCGACATGCTATAGTATGACATTTTTTGAACGACATGCTATAATATGACTTTTTTTTGGTGACATGCTATAGTATGACTTTTTTCTAGCGACATGCTATAGTATGACTTTCTTTTAGCGACATGCTATAGTATGACTTTTTTTTAGCGACATGCTATAGTATGACATTTTTTGAACGACATGCTATAATATGACTTTTTTTTGGACGACATGCTATAGTATGACGTTTTTCTAGCGACATGTTATAGTATGACTTTTTTTTAGCGACATGCTATAGTATGACTTTTTTTTAGCGACATACTATAGTATGACTTTTTTCTAGCGACATGCTATAGTATGACTTTTTTTTAGCGACATACTATAGTATGACTTTTTTTGGACGACATGCTATAGTATGACTTTTTTCTAGCGACATGCTATAATATGACTTTTTTTTAGCGACATACTATAGTATGACTTTTTTTGGACGACATGCTATAATATGACTTTTTTTTAGCGACATGCTATAGTATGACTTTTTTTTAGCGACATACTATATTATTTTTCTTATTTTAATCAACTGTTTTAAATTGTATTGTTTATTTTTTATTTTAATCAACTGTCTTAAATTGTATCTTGATGCTTTTAATGTTTTATGTAAAGCACTTTGAATTACCTCGTTGTTGAAATGTGCTATACAAATAAACTTGCTTTGCCTTGCCTATGACTTTTTTTGGACGACATGCTATAGTATGACTTTTTTTTAGCGACATACTATAGTATGACTTTTTTTTGGTGACATGCTATAGTATGACTTTTTTTGGACGACATGCTATAGTATGACTTTTTTTTAGCGACATACTATAGTATGACTTTTTTTGGACGACATGCTATAGTATGACTTTTTTTTGGTGACATACTATAGTATGACTTTTTTTTGGTGACATGCTATAGTATGACTTTTTTTTAGCGACATGCTATAGTATGACTTTTTTTTGACGACATGCTATAGTATGACTTTTTTTTGGTGACATACTATAGTATGACTTTTTTTTGGTGACATGCTATAGTATGACTTTTTTTTGACGACATGCTATAGTATGACTTTTTTTTGGTGACATACTATAGTATGACTTTTTTTTGGTGACATGCTATAGTATGACTTTTTTTTGGACGACATGCTATAGTATGACTTTTTTTTAGTGACATGCTATAGTATGACTTTTTTTTGGTGACATGCTATAGTATGACTTTTTTTAGCGACATGCTATAGTATGACTTTTTTTTAGCGACATACTATAGTATGACTTTTTTTGGACGACATGCTATAGTATGACTTTTTTTAGCGACATGCTATAGTATGACTTTTTTTAGCGACATGCTATATTATGACTTTTTTTTGGTGACATGCTATAGTATGACTTTTTTTAGCGACATGCTATATTATGACTTTTTTTTGGTGACATGCTATAGTATGACTTTTTTCTAGCGACATGCTATAGTATGACTTTTTTTTAGCGACATACTATAGTATGACTTTTTTTGGACGACATGCTATAGTATGAGTATTTTCTAGCGACATGCTATAATATGACTTTTTTTTAGCGACATACTATAGTATGACTTTTTTTTAGGACATGCTATAGTATGACTTTTTTTGGTTGACATGCTATAGTATGACTTTTTTCTAGCGACATGCTATAGTATGACTTTTTTTTAGTGACATGCTATAGTATGACTTTTTTTTGGTGACATGCTATAGTATGACTTTTTTTAGCGAGATGCTATAGTATGACTTTTTTTTGGTGACATGCTATAGTATGACTTTTTTTAGCGACATGCTATAGTATAATTTTTTTTAGCGACATGCTATAGTATGACTTTTTTTGGACGACATGCTATAGTATGACTTTTTTTGGACGACATGCTATAATATGACTTTTTTTTAGCGACATGCTATAATATGACTTTTTTTTAGCGACATACTATAGTATGACTTTTTTTTGGTGACATGCTATAGTATGACTTTTTCTAGCGACATGCTATAATATGACTGTTTTTTAGCGACATGCTATAGTATGACTTTTTTTTAGCGACATACTATACTATATTATTTTTTTTATTTTAATCAACTGTTTTAAATTGTATTGTTTATTTTTCATTTTAATCAACTGTCTTAAATTGTATCTTGATGCTTTTAATGTTTTATGTAAAGCACTTTGAATTACCTCGTTGTTGAAATGTGCTATACAAATAAACTTGCTTTGCCTTGCCTATGACTTTTTTTAGCGACATGCTATAGTATGACTTTTTTTTAGCGACATGCTATAGTATGACTTTTTTTTGGTGACATGCTATAGTATGACTTTTTTTTAGCGACATGCTATAGTATGACTTTTTTTTGGTGACATGCTATAGTATGACTTTTTTCTAGCGACATGCTATAGTATGACTTTTTTTTAGCGACATACTATAGTATGACTTTTTTTGGACGACATGCTATAGTATGAGTATTTTATAGCGACATGCTATAATATGACTTTTTTTTAGCGACATACTATAGTATGACTTTTTTTTAGGACATGCTATAGTATGACTTTTTTTGGTTGACATGCTATAGTATGACTTTTTTCTAGCGACATGCTATAGTATGACTTTTTTTGGTGACATGCTATAGTATGACTTTTTTTTTGACGACATTCTATAGTATGACTTTTTTTTGGTCGACCTGCTATAGTATGACTTTTTTTTGACGACATGCTATAGTGTGACTTTTTTTTAGCGACATGCTATAGTATGACTTTTTTTTGGTCGACATGCTATAGTATGACTTTTTTTTTGACGACATGCTATAGTATGACTTTTTTTTGACGACATGCTATAGTATGACTTTTTTTTAGCGACATGCTATAGTATGACTTTTTTTTGGTGACATGCTATAGTATGACTTTTTTTTAGCGACATGCTATAGTATGACTTTTTTTTGGTGACATGCTATAGTATGACTTTTTTTTAGCGACATGCTATAGTATGACTTTTTTTTGGTGACATGCTATAATATGACTTTTTTTTAGCGACATACTATAGTATGACTTTTTTTTAGTAACATGCTATAGTATGACTTTTTTTTAGCGACATGCTATAGTATGACTTTTTTTTGGTGACATGCTATAGTATGACTTTTTTTTAGCGACATACTATAGTATGACTTTTTTTTAGTAACATGCTATAGTATGACTTTTTTTTAGCGACATGCTATAGTATGACTTTTTTTTTGACGACATGCTATAGTATGACTTTTTTTTGGTCGACCTGCTATAGTATGACTTTTTTTTTGGTCGACATGCTATAGTATGACTTTTTTTTGGTCGACATGCTATAGTGTGACTTTTTTTTAGCGACATGCTATAGTATGACTTTTTTTTAGCGACATGCTATAGTATGACTTTTTTTTTGGTCGACATGCTATAGTATGACTTTTTTTTTGACGACACGCTATAGTATGACTTTTTTTTGACGACATACTATAGTATGACTTTTTTTTAGCGACATGCTATAGTATGACTTTTTTTTGGTGACATGCTATAGTATGACTTTTTTCTAGTAACATGCTATAGTATGACTTTTTTTTAGCGACATACTATAGTATGACTTTTTTTTAGCGGCATACTATAGTATGACTTTTTTTTAGTAACATGCTATAGTATGACTTTTTTTGGACGACATGCTATAGTATGATTTTTTTTAGTGACATGCTATAGTATGACTTTTTTTTAGTAACATGCTATAGTATGACTTTTTTTTAGTAACATGCTATAGTATGACTTTTTTTGGACGACATGCTATAGTATGACTTTTTTTTAGTAACATGCTATAGTATGACTTTTTTTTAGTAACATGCTATAAAATATACAAAAAGTTCATACATTTTATATTTTTTAGAAAAAGTTCACACATTCAGACGATTTTGTGAAGGTTTTACTATTTTTGTATGAAGATTTTGTTCACAACGATTTTATTGACATTTGAATGATTTTTTTAAAAATAAAAAGTTCACAAAAATATTTTAAGTTCATACAAACTTTATAAAAATTTCACACCTTTACGACTGATTGTGTATGAACGTTTGATCATTTTGTTATTTTATTATAAGTTTTTCAGATTCAAAAAAAATTATGAACTTTTTATAAAATTTGTATGAACTTTTATGAAGTTTGTCCCCTCATATCAACTCAGTGTGACCCTTTATTTTATTTTTTTGAACATTGTGTGTGTTTGAATGTATTCAGGTGTAAATCTTCATTAGTATCACTGATAACGTTTTACTTTAACAGCAAAAGGAAAATAAGTGAAACATCCAGCATCATCTTGTCCAGAGAACGTTGGTCGATCCTCTTGAATCTTGACCATCTTCTTATCAGTAACCATGTGGACTGTTGGGAGACTCTGGAAGAAACGTTGTGAACTTGTCCTTTAACTCCTCAGACTCCCGGGACGACGTCCACCAACAGTCGTCCCTCTGTGCAAACATGCGTTTAACAGTGGAAGCGAAGCGCTGAAAGAAGTTCTCGGGACAAAGGCAGCGTGATTAAAGCCAGGCCGATTCCATCTGTGATTTGCAGCAGTTACAGTTACACACCTGTCGGCTGATAACCGGGCTCGGTTTACCTGTCCACACCAGATCTGATGCAGCAGACAGCTGCCAGACTGTTAATGAAGAGACGGGACGAGCCCAGGGAACGCCTGAGTGACCAGGGACAGCCGAGACCACGGGTGACCACAGGTGTTCACAGGAAAACCTGAGGTCATAGGAATGGTCTGGTTTATACGAGTCATCTGGGTTTATAGGAATTATCTGGGTTTATATGAAGAATCTGGGTTTATATAAATTATCTGGGTTTATATGAAGAATCTGGGTTTATAGGAATTATCTGGGTTTATATGAAGAATCTGGGTATATAGTAATAATCTGAGGTCATAGGAATGGTCTGGTTTATACGAGTTTATATGAATTATCTGGCTTTATATAAATCAACTGAGTTTATATGAATAATCTGAGTTTAAATGAATTATCTGATTTTATATGAATAATCTGGGTTGAATTGAATTATCTGAGTTTATATGAATCATCTGGATTTTGTGAATAATTCAAGATCATATGAAAAGTCAGAGTTTATATAAATAGTCTAAATAGAGTTAAAATAAATAATCTGGGTTTATATTAATAGTCTGAGTTTATAAAAATAAATAAAAAAGCAAAACATTGATAAAACTTCCATAAAATGTATACAAAGTTAATTAAAAAGCCTAAAACGTTCTTGAAAATGAATAAAATTCACTATAGTTGTTTAAAAAGTCAACAAAACGTTCAAAAGTCCATACAATTTTCCAAAAAAATTCAAAAAAATTTCAAAAACATTTTGTAAAAAGTTCATTAAAAAATCCTAAAATTAAAAAAAATATATATAAAAAGGTGATAAAGTTCACAAAAAGTCTTGACTCTTTTGTAATAAAACAAATCTGCCCTGACAAAAATAATTCTTCTGGCTCCGATCACATGAAAACTAATCAGGATATCAATATTTTTATTGGTGAAACACTTTCACATCAGTTTGATAAAGTGCTTTACAAAAATTAAAATAATTAAACAACAATAAAAAATAGATTAGAAGATGTTAATGACCAAATGTTAATGACCAAAAACAGACACCTTTTTGGACAGTGTTTAGCCTAGCTTAGCATAGAGATTTGAAGCAGGAGGAAACTGTTAGCCTATCTTAGCATAGAGATTTGAAGCAGGAGGAAACTGTTAGCCTAGCTTAGCATAGAGATTTGAAGCAGCAGGAAACTGTTAGCCTAGCTTAGCATAGAGATTTGAAGCAGAAGGAAACTGTTAGCCTAGCTTAGCATAGAGATTTGAAGCAGAAGGAAACTGTTAGCCTAGCTTAGCATAGAGATTTGAAGCAGGAGGAAACTGTTAGCCTAGCTTAGCATAAAGACTGGAAGGAAGCGGAAACTAACTGCTGCTAAAACCTAAAAAGTCTCCTTATTCACATTCTTAATCCTAGGTGTGGCCATTAAACAAAATATAACAAAAAAAACAGCCTTGTTTATTGTCTTTTGATGAGGCTAGGCTAGCAGTTTCCCTCTGCTTTCAGTCTTTATGCTAAGCTAGGCTAACATCCTGCTTCAGTGAATTGTTCATCGTTTACAGGCAGATTTTATTTATGTGGAAATTAACAAATACTTTTAATGACTCTTCTTTCATTCTGATTAAACAAATCTGCTAAATAATTTACCCCAAAACAGATTTTTGCCGCCTAGCTAAGCTAGGCTAAATAAGCTATGGCCAACCTGTGGTTAAAGGAGCACTCCACCAATTTGATGCTGAGATATAAAATTGATAGACCGGACGTGTGCAGTTTGACAGAGGAGGGTGGGGTCTAATGAAAGATGTAACCGAGTTGCATTATGGGAAATGTAGGATTGACCAATAAAGTGAGAAGAATTTAATTTTGTTACATTTAAAACTTGTAATTAATCAATTACATTAATATGTACAATTTAATTTGAGGAGAACATATTTGTGGAAGTAAATATTGTCAGAAATGTGTAATTTCTATTAGAATAAACAGGATATTATGTTCATGTTTCTGCTGGTGAGTTCTGGTGAGTTTTTCTCTCCATCAGGTCTTAGTTTGGAGGTTCTGGACGGCCTGGAGTCGCTGTCGTCTTCTCTCCATCGCCTGCTGCTTCTTCAGCTCGATTTCTGCTGCTGAACATTTACTCAAAGCTGCTGAAACACAAGAAACAAGCAGACGTGATGTAATATAAGAAAAAGAGAGGACATCTTCTAGATTATTACAGCTTTTACTTTGAAACTGACTTTTAAAAATAACTAACTGAAAGAATCAAGATCTTGTTTTTTCAAGTCTTCTGAGCAGATTTAAATGTGTTTTAACCTGTTTTTATATAAGACGTAACTACAGCACAGGTGTTACAATCAATAATAAAGTCTCACCTGTGTTGGTTACCATGGGAACCGGGTTGTTTGGCTTCTTAAAGGTAAACTGCGGTTTTCCCTTGTTTGACGGCGGCGGAGCGGCAGCAGCTGATTGGCTCCTGCAGTCGTTTGCGGCTCCTGAAGAACTCGCCGGCCGAGTAAACCTGAAAGAATCCTTCGTCGCGTCGACCCGGACGCTCGCGGCGCCAGAACCGCGGACGAGAGGCGTCCGCTGGGCGGTAGCCCCGCCTCTCCCGGACGCAGGCTGCTGATTGGCCGGCTGCAGGGCCAGCTCGTTCTCCAGGTCGTCGCACATCTCACACAGCAGGTGGTCGTCGGCCGGGTCGTCCCAGACCGGGTCGGCTGAGAAGAAAAAGTCCAAGTCCTCGTCCAGGAAGTCGGCAGCAGGAGTTGGTTTCTCCACTGAGTTCTGAGCGTTTTTCGCAGCCGACGGTGTGAGTTTCGCGCCTGCAGCAGGCGCTCGCTGATTTGTTTGGCGATTGTCCGCCTCGGCCAGTTCTGAGCTGCGACCCGAGAGAGATTCTACGTGTGCGTTGGTGCAGGTTCTTTCCACAGAGAAGTCCGGGTTAGATGCGAGTTTAAAAGTCGTTCTCACGTTTTCTTTTTCCTCTTCGGAAGCAGCCGACCGGCTGAGGCGTTTGTTCGGCGTTTGTCTCTGGGTGGAGCAGAACCTCGGGGCGCTGAACTTCAGCGGGTTCTGCGTCATCTCCAGAATCAGAGAGTCGTTCAGCAAGTCGTCGTTTTCCCAGTCGTCCTCGAACTCGTCCTTGACGACGGTGGCGACTTTCCCTCGTGGTGGTGGCGGCATCGGCGCCGGTTTCTCCAAAGTGGCTCCGCTGGACGCAACACGTTTTCCTCGTGAAGTCAGGGAGGACGAGAGCTGACTCAGGTCACCGCTCAGGCGTTGAGTCGGCCCGTCGAACAGGAAGTCCAGATCGTCGTCCATGTCCAGATCCGCCGCTGGCGCCGCTTGTCGACAGGCTCCAGGAAGCGAAAGCGGAACATCATCATCAAAGATGGTGTCAGAGAGGAGCTCTGGACTCTGCTGCAGCGTCTCCTCTTCATCCTGTTCTTCCTGTTCGTCCTGATGGAACATGTTGAAGTCGAACTGTTTGGCCAATTTCATCAGGTCGTCAACGCCGTTCAACCTTTGACAACATAAAATAATCAGATTTTAGGACAGGATTATTTTCCGGTATAGATTTTGAACAGTAGAGGACCCAGAATGGACCCCTGGGGAACTCCACAGGTTATTTTTGTTGCTCAGATGTGCAATTACTAATTGTAAATGTCAGTCAATCGTCTTCTATACCCACTTATTCCTTATTAGGTTAGTTCCAGCTTCTATTCTGGGATTATTTTCTGTTTTCTTTAGTCTTCTATAATAGAGTTTTGGTGAGTTTTGATGAGTTTTGGGTTGTGGACTGTTGGTCTGAACAAAAAAGTACATTTTAGGTTGAATCTTCAGCTTTGGGAAACACTAATCAACATTTTACACCATTTTATGAACCAAACGTCAGCACTAATAGGTAGTAACTACACATCTGACAAAAATTACCTGTGGAGTTCCCCAGGGCTCCATCCTGGGTCCTCTTCTATTCAACAAGTGATCAACATTTTACATGAATTTATGAACTAAACAACCAATTAAACAATTGATTAATCATTTTAATAATTGATAGATTAAAATAAAAATAGTCGTTACTTGCAGCTCTAGATTTTTGGATCCTAAAACCTTAAATATATCTTGTTGGTCATGTCACAACATCAAATAAAACTTTTAAATGTTGAGTATTGATGATAAATCTCCTTGATACCTGGGGGATTTCTTCTTGGGTTTGGGGACCTGGACGTCAGGCGTGCAGGGGATGGCGGCGCTGTCTCCGATCCACTGCTGCAGAGTCGGCTCAGTGACCTTTGGCCTGCCGTGCTTCATAAATAAAAACATTTCTCATTACATTCACACTTTCTTAGTAACTTTCGACAGATTAATTTAATTTAAGAGTCATGTCACCGACCTCTGGAGCGATCCGGCTGACGATCTCAGAGATGTCCACGACTCCAACAGGATGTTTCTTACCTCTTTTCCCTGAAAATTAACACAATTTATGACCAAAACAACTAATCAATTAATTGTTTCAATAATCTATTGATTAATCCACTATCAAAAATAAACATTTACCGAGTCTCTGCGGCGTAGGAGAGGCGTCCCAGATGATGTCCTGCTGGATGTCGGAGTCATTGTGTGGAGACTCTCCGCTGAAACCAGGTCCTCTGGATCTGGGGATCCTGGTCGGGCTCTTGAATTCTGGAGAAAATATATAAATATATAGATATTAATATAATATTATTGAATCATAAAAGATGAAAAGAAGAAGATTATACATCTTTACATCAGCAGAAAAAAACGTTTTCTCAGAATTTCTCAAAAAAAGTCAGAATTCTGACCAAAATCTCAGAATTCTTCTGTTTCTTTAGTCTTCTATAATAGAGTTTTGGTGAGTTTTGGGTTGTAGACTGTTGGTCTGGACAAAAAAAAATACATTTCAGCTTTGAGAAACACTAATCAACACTTTACACCATTTTATGAACCAAACAACTAATCTATTAATTGTCAGCACTAATAGGTAATAATTACACATCTGACAAAAATTACCTGTGGAGTTCCCCAGGGCTCCATCCTGGGTCCTCTTCTATTCAACAAGTGATCAACGTTTTATATGAATTTATATTGATTAATCATTTTAATAATTGATAGATTAAAATCAAAATAGTTGTTACTTGCAGCCCTAGAAACATTAATCAACATTTTACACCATTTTATGAACCAAACAACTAATCTATGAATTGTTTCAATAATCAATATATTAATCAACTATGACAATAGTTGTTAGTTTCAGCACTAATAGGTAGTAATTACACATCTGACAAAAATTACCTGTGGAATTCCCCAGGGCTCCATCCTGGGTCCTCTTCTATTCAACAAGTGATCAACGTTTTACATGAATTTATGAACTAAACAACCAATTAAACAATTGATTAATCATTTTAATAATTGATAGATTAAAATCAAAATAGTCGTTACTTGCAGCTCTAGATTTTTGGTTCCTAAAACCTTAAATATATCTTGTTGGTCATGTCACAACATCAAATAATTACCCATGAAATGTATTTTCCCAGAATTGTGAGAATAAAAAAAGTTTGAATTCTGAGATTAAATCAGAATTCAGACTTTGTAAATATAGATCATAACTTACTCAACTTATATATTTAATACGATCACATTGAGTATCTGCCTATTTTTCTTTATATATATACACATTCTTACGAACATGTGATGATATTTTCAATAAAATAACATTCTTCTTTGACTTCTAATGAGGCTTGTTGTGGTAAAACTAGCTAACTACTAGAAAACCAGTTGTTTACAGCTTAATTTGGAAAAAAAAAGAAACAGTTTGGTTAAACTGATCTAAGCCGAAGTAAAGTTTGGAGGCTCCGGTTTGTAGAAATGTGTTTCGTTCTGTTCTATAACTATTATTTCTTAAGATATTGAAGAATACTTTAAATTCCGGGATATTTAGACGCAGTTCGCCCCAGCGGAGCGGGTCGTTGTCATGACAACAGAACCAGGTCTGACCTTTCAACTCCAACGGACATAAAAAACACACTACTGACCGGACTTGTGGTTCCAGGGAGTAGCTTCAACTTGGGTCTGGTTCTGGGTCTGTCTGAAGCTTCGGCTCAGCCGGTTCTGTCTGCGCGGAGCCGGGTCGGAGCCGGACAGACCGGACCGAGGCTCGCACCGCCCCCGGAGCCCGTACATCTTTTTATTTAAAATTTAATGTTTAATGTTCGCCATATTGTTGTGGAAGCTTTTGAACGTCCCGCCATCTTGACTCTTCCCAGAATTCATTTCGAGAGGGTGCGTTCAAGAGCTTCAACAGTTTCAAGAGCAACGAAGCTGCGCAAATAAAACGCATAGGGTTAGGGTTAGGATATATATATATATATATATATATATATAACTTTACAAAACTATACATGTTTATTCATTATTCATTCATTATTCATTATTCAATACATAATTATTGTATATAGTGTGAATATAGAATACTAATAATAGTACTCTTTACTCTTACTACTCTTTACTACATATACTACTATACATATAGACATACATACATATATTACCCTCTTCTACATACACCTCTACACCCCTACTTCATATACTACTACACTATATTACATATGTGTAGTATAAATTATAAATTGTATGTCCTTCAAAATAAAAGCCCCCTTTTCATACCTCGCTGTGAACTACATGAAACATAGATACATATACACATACATACATATATTACCCTCTACTACATACACCTCTTTCTATATATACTACAGTACTATCTACTACATATACTACTCTGTAAATATATTACTCTCTACTACATATACTAATCCCTACTTCATATACTACTACACTATATTACATATGTGTAGTAGAGTGTAGTACATGTGGTAGAGAGTTGTTAATGTACATAAATATATTACTCTCTACTACATATACTACTGTCAACATATACTACTCTACATATATTAGAGAGTAATATATGTAGAGTAGTATATGTTGACAGTAGTATATATACTAGAGTCTAGTATATATACTACTCTCACTATATAATACTCTCTACATATACTACTGTCTAGTATATATAGTACACTCGACTACATATATGTAGTAGGGAGTATATGTATAAAGTATTACCACCTACATATACTATTTTATATACTACACCCTATTGTATATATGTAGTAGAGTGTTGTACATGCATGTGGTAGAGAGTACTATATGTAGAGTACTACTCTCTACCACATGATTCTACTACATATACTGCTCTCTACATACTCTACTACTTCTAGTACTTTAATTACATCTAATACTACATTTGTACTATTACTGTAGTAGTTTTTATGCATGACTTTTACTTGTAGTGGAGTATTTTTATATTGTAGTACTACAATAAAGTATCAGATTACTCCTTTATAATGATCAGTTTCTGGTTTCTGGGTTTGTGAATGTAGTTTTGTTGGATGTGTAATTGCTGCCTGGATCATATAATCTGACCAAGGTTTAGAATCTTTATACTAACGACTACACATCATAAAGCAAAGTAACATGACACAGCTGTGTGTGTGTGTGTGTGTGTGTGTGTGTGTGTTGTAATGATCCGTTTCATAATTACAGTCACCACAACTACACAGAAGAGACAGAAAACAGACGTAAATCAGCTTAATTTACTTACATTTCACATCAAATCAGTCATGTTCAGACTGTAGCAGCAACAACATGTAGCAGCAACAACATGTAGCAGCAACATATAGCAGCAACAACATGTAGCAGCAACAACATGTAGCAACAGCAATATGCAGCAGCAACAACATGTAGCAACAACAACATGTAGCAGCAACAACATGCAACAGCAACAAAATGTAGCAACAACATACAGCAGCAACATGTAGCAGCAACAACATGTAGCAGCAACAGCATGTAGCAGCAACAGCATGTAGCAGCAATAACATGTAGCAGCAACAACATGTAGCAGCAACAGCATGTAGCAGCAATAACATGTAGCAGCAACAACATGTAGCAGCAACAGCATGTAGCAGCAATAACATGTAGCAACAACAACATGCAGCAGCAACAACATGTAGCAGCAACAGCATGTAGCAGCAATAACATGTAGCAACAACAACATGCAGCAGCAACAACATACAGCAGCAACATGTAGCAGCAGCAACATGTAGCAACAACATGTAGCAGCAACAAAATGTAGCAACATGTAGCAGCAACAGCATGTAGCAGCAATAACATGTAGCAGCAACAACATGTAGCAGCAACAGCATGTAGCAGCAATAACATGTAGCAACAACAACATGCAGCAGCAACAACATACAGCAGCAACATGTAGCAGCAACAAAATGTAGCAACAACATGTAGCAGCAACAAAATGTAGCAGCAACAAAAGGTAGCAGCAACATGGAGCAACAGCAACATGGAGCAACAACATGGAGCAGTAACAATATGTAGCAACAACAAAATGTAGTTTGTTCAATCATGACAACACAAAAAATAGCACAACACCAGAAAAAACATTGTCACAGCATTGACATTTCACATAAAACCAATAAATCAATAACAGAAGCAAACTGCTTATAAAAGCCTATACTAAATTATCAACTTTTTCAACTTTTATGGATTCAAATCTCCAGAAATGCAATAAAAAACTGAACAGAAAAGCACAGTAAAAGCATAATTGCAAAGGAACGTTAACAGATAATTAATCGCACTTATAAGCTTAAAAAACTAGCTTTATTATACCATTTCCTTAAAAACCAAAAGAGAATGACACACTTTTAAATTTATGTTGGTGTCATTCCAGAATTTAACTCCAATAATGGAGACACAGCTCCTTTTAATACCTTAGATAGATAGATAGATAGATAGATAGATAGATAGATAGATAGATAGATAGATAGATAGATAGATAGATAGATAGATAGATAGATAGATAGATGGATAGATGGATGGATGGATGGATGGATGGATGGATGGATGATAGATAGATTTATTATTGAATCTAAGGCCAAAATTGTCCAAATATAATTAAACCAAATGATTCCCCGTTTTGCTGGAGACCCCCTAGAACCACCTCAAGGACCCCCTCAATTCTGTCATCGTAGAATCATAGTGAAACTGAATTATTCTCATTTTTTTCTTCTACACCTGGACACCATTTTGAGAACCGCTGTCTTCGAAGGCCGCGTTGAACTGAAACTGCTGCTCACCGGCTCATGAAGCCAGGTTTGATTTCTCTCAGATCAGAGTTCTCGGAGCTGCATTTTTTTTTTTTTTTCAGGCCCGTCTGAATCAGACAGTGATGGATGGGTGAGATTAGAGAGCAGCGTATCTGACACTGCTGCCTGATCCTCAAAGAGCCCGGGCCTCGCTGCTAACGAGCCGCTGCCAAGCGTCCCGGCTCACGTTTCATTAAAAAAAAAAAAGAAAAAGGACAGACAATGTGTCCGTGCCGAGACGTTTAAAGACACCGCCGCTGCTTTAATGTGAAAAACAGGTCGCTGCCTCTTCCTGTCCGACACGGGCTCCTCCCTCAGTGTTTTCTTTAGAGCAGCAGGGTATTCTATTCAGGACCACGGCCCATGAAATACGGCGCGTATATATATCAGCGTCTGGAGGTCCGCCAGGACCCGGGTCGGCCGGGTCACACGATCCAAACGGGGAAATCTTCGATGATCAACGTAAAAAAAAACACACTTTAAAACCTCAGATTATAGTAATAAAGACTAATGGATCCATGTCAGAGCTGCTGCTTTAGATTCAACTGGTGTTAATAGTAAAATATGTTGTAGGTTGAATTTTTAGCTTTGAGAAACACTGATCGACATTTTACACCATAAAATGATCCAAAAACTAATTGTTTCAATAATTGATAGAATAATCAGAAGTCATCAATTGCAGCCCAGCTTCCTGAATCTGACCAATCAGAAGATTGGGCTCATCTCTTAACCCCTTGACCTCCAGCCCTTTTTTAGGTTTAGGTATAGGTATATCTCAGATGTTGGTCGACACTAAACGACCATTTATTGATCTCAAATAAACATTTTCATCCCAAAACAGCAACAAAAAAACACATTTTTTGTTCGTCGCTTCAAACAAGCGACTTTTTACTGTAGTGTTTTTTGGCTGCTAGTTTACTGAGTTTTTGTCATAAAGCTACACTGATGGTACCGTTGGACTCGTCACAGTCTCAGCTTTCATATGAGATGTCATTTGTTTGTGTAACATGAAGTATCAGAGCGCTAGCCATCAAAATGTGGCGAGTGGGTTGGCTTTATGATCGTATAGCGATTTTCATATTTGTTAATTAATTAGCTTGGTGTTGGAGTTGTGTTTGGTGTGTGTAAATATGACTTATATGTGCTTGTAGTGGAGTTTCTCCTGTTTAATTTGATGTATAGCTTCACTATATTTGTACATGATTAGTGGAGCAATCTCAGGGCGACCCTGGAGTTTAAGGGGTTAAAGAGACAGTAGCTGTTACTGTAGTTAATAATTTATCATGTGCAATAACCTACATGTGCAATAATCTATCCTCCTTAATGTAATGTAAATATATGGTGCATCTATCCTATATTATATTGTATATATATATATATATATATATATATATATATATATATATATATATATATATGTGTGTGTGTATAGTCTGTGTGTAATAAAGTATAAGAACTAGAAGAATATGTAGAGATCAAAGGGATATTTTTCAAATTTTTACTCCAAAAAAATGATATTTTAGGTTGAATCTTCAGCTTTTATCGACATTTTACACCATTTTAAGATCCAAAAATAAATGAATTAATCGTCCAGGTCCAAAGTCCAGCTTCCTGAATCTGACCAATCAGAAGAGTGGTCTCATCTCTTAAAGAGACAGTAGCTGAATCCGCCTGTTTCAGACAGAAGCTGAACCGAGGAGCTGCAGGAAGAACCAGAAGATCAATAAGTGAGTTTTTAACTGGAAATCATGCAAATATATTCCAGAAAAAGCCCCAGAATATAAATATAGCTGGAAATGTGCAGGATGTCTTCTTTAAATATTCATGAATACAATAAAAAAAAACAACATCTTTAGGAATTATTTATCAAAAGCTTCTTTTTTTATGCTGCGTGTATCTGGACCAGATTCACAGAGACCTGCAGGTCTGCTGCAGCTCTCACAGCTTTAAAGTCAAGTCAAGTTTTATTTGTACAGCTCGAAAATCACAAATCACAGATTCATTCGGGGTTTTTTTTACAGTTTTTACAGTTTTACAGCAGCAAAACTAAATCCTCAAATCGGAAAACTCCATAAACCCGTTTAACAGGGAGGAATAAAGGAAGAAGGAACAGATGTTACTCACTTTCCTGTTGAAACACGGTTTTCTGATGAATGAATTTATAAATATCTGTGTTAAACTTCAATAAAATACAAATATTCATTAAAAGAAAGAGGAAGAAACACAACTGTGGCACCAATAAAAGTGGATTCTTTACATTTACATCTTTAAAAATGACAAAAATGTTATTAATTGAGTTTAATCACAAACTTTTATGTAAATTCTTCTACATAGATCTATAAATAAATGTGCAGTGTTTTACTGTATTAAACACAGTAATGTTACTGTAAATGATTATTACAGTACACTGATGTATATTTAACAATAAATCACCTTAGTATTAATATATATATAATATATATAATACAGTATCAAAGAGTTACTGTATTAAAGTACAGTTAATCCTCTAATACTGTAACTGGAATCAGTATTTAATTGATTTTATTGTACAATTAATCACCTAATACTGAAAATACTAATACGATAAACTATTTTTTTATAATTTTACAGTAAAGATACAAAATTATTGTGAAATGTGAAGTTGTAATTTATGTAAATGTATGTAACTGTAAATACAACTGAATTCTCAGTATTTAATTGAGTTTAATTTTATAATTAATCATCTATTACTGTAAATAAAACTGGAATTAAAGTATTTATTTGATTTAATTTCACAATTAATCACCTAATATTGTAAATACAACTGAAATTACAGTATTTAATTCATTTTTTTATTATTTTACAGTAAATACATAATATTTTAAACAAAAGTTAAGTATGTAAATCATCTATTACTGTAAATACAACTGGAATCACAGAATTTAATTAGGTTTCATTTTATAATTAATCACCTATTACTGTAAATACAACTGAAATTACAGTATTTAATTCATTTTTTTATTATTTTACAGTAAAGACAATAATATTATAAACAAAAGTTAAGTATGTAAATCATATATTAGTGTAAATACAACTGGAATCACAGAATTTAAATGATTTTATTGTACAATGAATCATCTAATACTGTGAATACAATGAATTCACAATATTTAATTGATTTAATTTCACAATTAATCATCTATTACTGTAAATACAACTGAAATCACAGAATTTAAATGAGTAATCATCTATAAATCACAGTATTTAATTGATTTTATTGTACAGTTAATCACCTAAAACTGTAAATACAACTGAAATTACACTATTTAATTAATTTTTTTATTATTTTACAGTAAAGACAATAATATTATAAACAAAAGTTAAGTATGTAAATCATATATTACTGTAAATACAACTGAAATCACAGAATTTAAATGATTTTATTGTACAGTTAATCACCTAAAACTGTAAATACAACTGAAATCACATTATTTAATTAGGTTTCATTTTATAATGAATCATCTATTACTGTAAATAAAACTGGAATCACAGTATTTAATTATTTTTTTTATTATTTTACAGTAAATACATACAATACAATACAATATTATAAACAGAAGTTGAGTATGTAAATCGTATATTACTGTAAATACAACTGAAATCACAGAATTTAAATGAGTAATCATCTATAAATCACAGTATTTAATTGATTTTATTGTACAGTTAATCACCTAAAACTGTAAATACAACTGAAATTACCATAATTAATAGATTTTTAAATTTTTTTTACAGTAAATACACAATTATTATAAATAGAAGTTGAGTATTTATACTGTAAAATATATTTACAGTAACTTTTTAGGTAATTTCTGCCCATTAATTAGAGTAAATTTGAAGTTTTTTCCAAAGAAATTTAATTAAATGTTTCATATACAGATAAAAATACTTTATTTAATGTTGGAGCTGAGGTTTTTTTATGTAATTTATTTAATTCTGTATCAGGGATTTAGGATTTTAACAAGTTAACTATATGTTGGAATTCTCATTTTATCCATTGAGTCAAATCTGCATTAGAAACAAACTAAAGCTTCTATAATTTCAGATTTAATTGAGCTGCATGATAATTATTCTGTGTCGAGCAGGAACAAACAGAACAGAACAAGCTACAAGTCAACGACAGATTCTTGGAGCCGCAACAAAATCTCTGCAGGACCAAGAAAAACAAACAGCAAGTGGCTCCGTTTAATAAAAGCTGTTAGAAAAGAACCGGTTCCCTCCTGGAAACTACGACAGAAACACACAAAACTCAACGAAAACACCAAAGAAATCGTCGTATAATGAGACGTTTTAATCTCCAGGAACATGGAAGAAAAACATGTCGGTGAATCAGAGGAAGTGTTGGACGTCTGTGCCTCGACTTAACGTCCAGAGTTTCCTCACGAGACCAATAAAAGGCCAATAAATGAGAATTAGACGTGTTTATAAGCAGCCGACAGATCTGCTGCTGCTATGAAAAGACCACAACAAGGATCAGGTTTTACTGCTGTTTGTTGGTGGTGGGAACTGATTTTTGAAGTATTTGTCCTGTTTATTAACAGTTTCTACTTTAATATATATATAAATATATACTATATATACTAGAAAACTAAAACTACATTCACAAACCCAGAAACTGATCATTATAAAGGAGTAATCTGATACTTTATTGTAGTACTACAATATAAAAATACTCCACTACAAGTAAAAGTCATACATAAAAACTACTACAGTAATAGTACAAAGGTAGTATTAGATGTAATTAAAGTACTAGAAGTAGTAGAGTATGTAGAGAGCAGTATATGTAGTAGAATCATGTGGTAGAGAGTAGTACTCTACATATAGTACTCTCTACCACATGCATGTACAACACTCTACTACATATATACAATAGGATGTAGTATATAAAATAGTATATGTAGGTGGTAGTACTTTATACATATACTCCCTACTACATATATGTAGTCGAGTGTACTATATATACTAGACAGTAGTATATGTAGAGAGTATTATATAGTGAGAGTAGTATATATACTAGACTCTAGTATATATACTACTGTCAACATATACTACTCTACATATATTACTCTCTAATATATGTAGAGTAGTATGTGTTGACAGTAGTATGTGTCATAGAGAGTAATATATTTATGTACATTAACAACTCTCTACCACATGTACTACACTCTACTACACATATGTAATATAGTGTAGTAGTATATGAAGTAGGGATTAGTATATGTAGTAGAGAGTAATATATTTACAGAGTAGTATATGTAGTAGATAGTACTGTAGTATATATAGAAAGAGGTGTATGTAGTAGAGGGTAATATATGTATGTATGTGTATATGTATCTATGTTTCATGTAGTTCACAGCTAGATATGAAAAGGGGGCTTTTATTTTGAAGGACATACATACATAAGGTCACATGACCAGGATATCCTGTTTGCTCATAGACATGTGAGCATCATTGTCTTATGACTGAAAGTCGTCTTTTATTCAGAATTTGGGAAAATTGTCACCAAATATAAAAAATGTAACTTATTTTATTCAATTTTGATGTTATAATTTTTGTTTCCTAATTGATTTGTTATGCAAATGTGGTAAATTCCTAGTGTATCCAACCTAATGGAGTCCCATTGACTTATATAGCATGAGACTATGTTTACAACTTTATTCTGATATTTCTTAAATTAATATATTATTTTATTATTTAAGTAATAAAATGTTGAATTAATATTTTGTGCAATAGAGGGTTAAAATGAATCGTTACAGTCGATACAGTCGTTACAGATAAGCCCCGCCCCCTAAAAACAATGCACGGTTCTCTTAAAGGAACAGCGCCACTGAATCGATGATTCAATTTGATTCTTCGGTTCAACGGATCCATTTATGATGTCATAAAGGGCGCCAAATCTCAACGGTGTGTTTCCACACACTTTTACTGACACATGGAGCAGGAGAGGTGAAGAGAAGAGGGTGTTTTCTTCCAGTTTGTGAGTCTCCAGACGCATTTTTTGTGAAATATGTGACCTTTAAAAAAATAAAGGGGAAGTATCTGCTGAGGGCCGTTTCAACACATATTTCCCCTCAGTGGTTATTTTAAGCTTTGACCACAGTTCATGGACAGGATGGGACGTAATTTAAAACAGAGCAGAAACAGGATGGAGGCAGACGTGGTGGACAGGCATGGATTCTATCGATTATTGAAACGATTAAGTGTTTGGTTCATAAAATGGTGTAAAATATCAATCCCTGCTTCCAAAAGCTGAGGTTTCAACCTAAAATGTCTTATGCGAATGTGTTATCTAATATATTTGGATTCATATCTCTTTTTTCACTTTTAGATCTCACATTATTGACTTTTTATGTCAGATTTTTCAATTTAAAGTCAAACATATGAGTTGTCATAGTAAATATATTGGGTGTTAGCCATAAGTATTTATTAGGAGATAGGGAAGGAAGTTTTATGCTGGGTTATGTTAAATAAAATGTATGTTAAATGATGAACAGAAGAGGACCCACAATGGAGCCCTGGGGAATTCCACAGGTCTTCTTTTTTGGCTCAGACGTCCAAATACTACCTATTAGGGCTGCAACTGACAGACAATTAATCTATTAATTATTGAAATGACTAATCGATTAGTTGTTTGGTTCATAAAATGGTGTAAAATATCAATCCCTGTTTCCAAAAGCTGAGGTTTCAACCTAAAATGTCTTATGCGAATGTGTTATCTAATATATTTGGATTCATATCTCTTTTTTCACTTTTAGATCTCACATTTTTGACTTTTTATGTCATATTTTTCAATTTAAAGTCAAACATATGAGAAAAAAGTAAAAAAGACAACTTGTAAATACATAAATAATTCTCAATTTAATCTATTGATTAATAAAACGATGAATCGATTAGACTTTTGGTTCATAAAATGATGTCACTGTTTCTCAAATCTGAAGATTCAAGCTAAAACGAATCCAAATGTCTTCAATTTATGATATTTATAGAAGAAAAAAATGAAAATAATCTGATTTGGGAGCTGGAACTAGAGAATCTATTGATTATTGAAGCGATTATTCAACATTTATTACTTGCAACAATAAATATTACAAATTCATAAAATTCATTACTTACCTGAAAGCAGTGAATAGTTTATTTTCACATGATTTGTTAATTAACATAAATGTTTGGTTGATATTTATTTAGGTTTTTATTTGCTGAACAGAAGAGGACCCAGAATGGAGCCATGTGGAACTCCACAGGTCATTTTTGTCACTCAGATGTGTAATTACTACCATTTAGGGCTGCAACTTTTTTTTATAGTCGATTAATCTATCGATTATTGATTAATCGATTATTTATTTGGTTCATAAAATGGTGTAAAATGTGGTTCAGTGTTTCTCCAAAGCTGAAGATTCAACCTAAAATGTCTTTTTTTGTCCACAACCCAAAGATCATCAGTTTATTATTATAGAAGAATAAAGAAACCAGGAAATAATCAGAGAAGAGAAGCTGGAACCAGAGAATTTGAAAATATTCTTCTTTAAAATGACTCAAATGGATTAATTGATTAATAGTTGGTGATTAATGTGATAGTTGGAACTAATTGATTAATTGACTAATCTACTTTTCATGAAAATGTGAACCTATCAAGTACAAGACTATTATAGAAGACTAGAGAAACCAGAAAATAACCAGAGAAGATTATTGATCAAATTGATTAATCAATTATCAAAATAGTTGATGATTTAATGTGATAATGATTAGTGATCAATCCACTAATCATTTCACTACTACTGTAGAGAAACTACTGTTTTGAACTTTGACCAAATTCAACATCTGACAAACTGAGAATCAGAACCAGAGAATTTTGACGTTTTCTTCTTAAAAAATGACTCAAATTAATTAATTATCAAAATAATTGATGATTAATTTAACTAATCGACGAATCTTTTTTTGTCCAGACCAACAAAAGATCATCAGTTTATTATTATAGAGAATAAAGAAACCAGGAAATAATCAAAGAGAAGCTGGAACCAGAGAATTTGATTAAAGTAATTTTCCCCTTAATAATCACTTGAATCCATTATTCGATTATGAAAACAGTTGACTAATCATATAATCACCTAGTCATATAACACCTAGACCTTTTTATAATTAGATATGATGTCGCCTTGAAGGAACAGACTTCCCGTGGAGTCCAGACCGCCCAGTTTACGGCTCTCAGCACCTTGTGTCCTTCAGGTTTCCACTTCAACACCCACTTTATAATGCGTGCAAACGACTCCGGTTACTGCTTCGCCGCCGGCCTATGAACTCCACCATAAGTGGCTCCGCAGCGTCCGTCTGAACGCCGTCCAGGCCGCGTGTTTGGGCCTGAACGCTGCGTTTATTGCCGCCGACTGGTCGGTGTAATCTATGTCAGATGGACCCGGGGTTTTTTTTGTTTTTCTGAGAAGCAACAAAAGGGGAAATAAACCAGACTGTGACTCTGTGAGGGTTCAGAGAGGCTGCTGGGACCTTACAGTAAAAATAAAAGGCTAGAAGTCGTCAGATTTACCTGTGACCTACGTAATAACCTGCGTTGAACCAGAAACGACTCATACGGGCGTTTTATTATTGTTTTTTCTCAGAGCTGAACCTGTCAGGTTGAGGTTAAAAATAGACTAAAGCTTCACGGTTCAATTCACAAAAGAAACTCTCTTAAAATCCGTTTAACAGCAGCTTTCAACCATATTTCTCCTTATAGAGCTGCAACAATCTGGTGACTGTTCAATCAAGGAGATTCAACTAACGGCTAATTTAATTGTGGAATCGTTTATCGATTATTGTAATGATTAATCGAATAGTTGTTGTAGTTATTAAATGTCTTTTTTTGTCCACAACCCAAAGATCATCAGTTTACTATTATAGAAGAATAAAGAAACCAGGAAATAATCAGAGAAGAGAAGCTGGAACCAGAGAATTTGGACATTTTCTTCTTAAAAAATGACTCAAATTCATTAATCAATTCATGTAATAATTGGCAACTAATCAATTAATTGATTGAGACAGACTATATTGTTACTAAGGTGCTTTAGGACCATAAACACAGCTATTGTTTTATGAATAAACCATTAAAAATAAAATATGAAAGTGGGAAAATGGTCAAAATAGGGCCCCTTCAAAATAAAAGCATGCTCAAAGTTATCCACATCAGACCAACAGTGCACAACCCAAAGATCATCAGTTTATTATTATAGAATAGAAAATAGTTGGCGATTAATGTAACTAATTGATGATTCGACTAATCGTTTCACTACTTTTCACTAGAATGTGACCAATTTTAACATCCGACAACTAATCAATTAATCATCGTAGCTCTAAAATGTCTTCCAGTCTTGCAGTGAATAGTTTATTTTCACACGATTTGTAAATTAACATAAATGTTTGGTTGATATTTATTTAGGTTTTTATTTGCTGAACAGAAGAGGACCCAGAATGGAGCCATGTGGAACTCCACAGGTCATTTTTGTCTCTCAGACGTGTAATTACTACCAATTAGGGCTGCAAATATTTTTATAGCCGATTAATCTATCGATTAATCGATTATTTATTTGGTTCATAAAACGGTTTAAAATGTGGTTCAGTGTTTCTCCAAAGCTGAAGATTCAACCTAAAACGTCTTTTTTTGTCCACAACCCAAAGATCATCAGTTTATTATTATAGAAGAATAAAGAAACCAGGAAATAATCAGAGAAGAGAAGCTGGAACCAGAGAATTTGGACGTTTTATTCCTAAAAAATGACGATTAATCAATTCATGTAATAATTGGCAACTAATCAATTAATTGATTGAGACAGAATATATTGTTACTAAGGTGCTTTGGGATCATAAAAAACGCTATTTTTTATGAATAAACCATTAAAAATAAAAAATTAAACTGGAAAAATTGTCAAAATAGGGCCCCTTCAAAATAAAAGCATGCTCAAAATTATCCCAATTTTGAGCATGCTACACCCAACTACACTCCAGAGAATTTGGACAGTTTCTTCTTAAAAATCACTCAAATCGATTAATCAATTATCAAAATAGTTGGTGATTAATGTAACTAATTGATGTTTCAACTAATCGTTTCACTACTTTTCACTAGAATGTGACCAATTTTAACATCCGACAACTAATCAATTAACCATCGTAGCTCTAAAATGTCTTCCAGACCAACAGTCCACAACCCAAACCAGGAAATAACCAGAGAAGAGAAGCTGGAACCAGAGAATTTGGACGTTTTCATCTTAAAAAATGACTCAAATCGATTAATTGATTATCAAAATAGTTGCTGATTCATGTGATAATCACCAATTAGCGATTAATCGACTAATTTATTGCAGCTCTTTGCCACATTTCTCCGGGTTCCTCTCCTGGGTCTCGAGAGGACGTTGTGCCACATAAAAACCGTCTCTCCAAACAGTCTGAAACTCCTCCCGAGGCGACCGTTCGTGCCGCGGAAATCACCTTGTTGTGGTGAAATATTGAGTTTCACAAGAACTGGCTGCATCAGTGCGGGCACGGAGAACCAGAGCCGATGCCTTTGGAGATTAAACGCCGCGAGACACACGTCTGAGGAAACAAAGAATTCCAGAGCCAAACACGAGGGGGAATATTTTCGAGAGCTAATTGCGTCGGGGACGTTCACCCGGCTCGTCTGTTTTTCTCTCTAAATGTAAAACATCCGCAGGAATGCTTTCATTTGCTGCTCGCTGGGCCCGGGACAAACGTGCGATGGAGCAATGAAACCCGTCGTCCAAGAAAGCTGATTCTTCTCCGGACTGACGGGACCACTCGGGTCCAAAAAAAGCCCAAAACCCCCTGGTGTTCAGAGTGTGATTCTCCCTCGTCCAACGGCGAGGATTGTTCGGATGTATGGACGAGGATCCTGAGATTATTATTAACACCGGCTTCATCTTGACCTGAGCCTGAATCGTCCAGCTGGTTTAGCTTCATGGACACGTTTAGTGTGTAGTTAAATATGTTGCCTGTTACTGATTATTTGTTGTCTGCTTTCTGTTAACTTTACCAGGTTTATTTGTCAGTTTTCCTGCTATAAATGATGATAAATGTTGAATATCTCTACAACCACAAAGGTTATTGGACTTAAACCTGGGATCAAAAGACATGAAAAAGATTGAGAACCAGTGAAAATTTGGAAAATTGTACCTTTAAATGCAGTGATCCGGTGTCAAGAAGCTGTAGATTATCAGTAATCACTATTAGTATCACTACTCGCCAATTGCAAATTAATCACTTTTACCCCTTAAGAAACTATTTTTCAGTGTTCCTGCTATAAATTATAACAAATCTGGAATATTTATACAACCCAAAAAATGTTATTGGACTTAAACCTGGTATAAATAGAAATCTACAACATGTGAGGTAACAACAGAGGAGTCAGAATCTATTTAGATGAAAATACTTAAATAAAATCAAGACCATACATTTTATGAACCAATCAACTAATCAATTAGTCATTTCAATAATTAATAGATTATTCGTCTGTCAGAATAATTGCTAGTTGCAGCAATAATAGGTCGTAATTGGACGTCTGAGCAACAAATATTACCTGTGGAGTTCCACAAGGCTCCATTCAGGGTCCTCTTCTGTTCAACATCTATACCAGCAAATAAACATCTAAGTAAATGAACATTATATTAATTTAATGCAAATAAAGTCGCCACTGTTTTCAGTTAAGTAATAATATTTATTATTTAATATTTACTGTTTTATATCATAACAGCCACTGTGATGCCATGATTAGTTGACTAACCGATTAGCTTATTATTCTGATAATTGGTTAATTGATTCAAGTCATTTTATGGCAAAAATGTCTAAATTCTCAGGTTCCAGCTCCTAATAATAAATATAATAATAATAATAATAATAAACTGATGATCTTTGGGTTGTGAACTGTTAGTCTGGACAAAAAATACATTTTACCTTGAATATTCAGCTTTGAGAAACAGTGATCAATATCTTACACCATTTTATGAATCAAACAACTAATCGATTAGTCATTTCAATAATTAATAGATTAATTGTCTGTCAGTTGCAGCCCTAAGTAGCATTTGGACATCTGAGCCAAAAAAAAGACCTGTGGAATTCCCCAGGGCTCCATTGTGGGTCCTCTTCTGTTCATCATTTATACCAGCAAATAAACACCTAAATGAATATTACCAAATAACCATCACTGATTTCAGTAATGATTTTATTACTTTTAATATTTACTGTTTAATGTCTAAACACATTATAGGTAAACTACAGAAATATATTTACATACATAACCCAGCATAATACTTCCTTCCCTATCTCCTAATAAATACTTATGGCTAACATCCAATATATTTACTACAATAACTTCAATATATTTAAATACCAAAGCATCATAATCCCAAACAAAAGATGAGTGTCTGCATTGTTTTATATCATAACATGTAGGTAAACTACGCAAATATACTTCTCATTTAAAAGATGCCAATATGACCCAACATTTCTATAGACAATAGACACCTCTGTTCAGGACGGAGAACAGGAGGCCGCCAACTCTCTATAGTAAATTAGCTGCTGTGTTTCCGTCAGGTTGTGTTGATTTTTGCGTTGACATTTGGTCAAAACTTAACGTGAACTCCCGTGTCTCTGCGTTCTGACCGCTGTGATGGATGGACTCGGTGTCAAAGGTCACGGTTTACTGATTACAGAGGAGGTCTTCGCCTTCGCCACCATGTGACCCCTAAAACTACCACATGGCTTCACCGGTGATGTCATCACCTAAGGTCATTCGAACCATCCTCGACCCCCAAAAACACACAAACTGATCCACGGCTGCTGAAAACTGTGTGTGTGTTGTTTTCTTCTATCTTTGTGAGGACCTATTTAGTTTCGGGGTTGTGGTAAAAACAAAGGTTTCATAAATTATCACCTTATCTATCATCTATCTTATTTAGTGCACTATATCACAGCTTTTTAGAAATATGGTGCCATATGGCAACTCTATGCAATAGAGGGTTGAACCTGCAGTAACCAATTTGTTGTTTTTCTTGTTTTCATGAGTTTTCAACAGTTTTAAAGTGTCTTCCAGTCAGGATTTCAACCACACTACAGCACCGACGCTGCTGTTTTTAAGGTCTTCTATGACTTCCACTTAAACACAGATGGTGGCAGAACTTCAGTCCTGGATCTTGGCAGAATTAAAGTCTTGGATCTCAGTGCTGCATTTGACACGGTCGACCACAACATATTAGTACAGCGACTGGAAAACTGGGTGGAACCTTCTGGTGCAGCAATAGTTTGAATTCTACTTGAAGGACAGAGAAAAGTTTGTGTCTATAGGTAGAAGAGCTGCCATGATTAGTTGACTAACCAATTATCTTGCAATTTTGATAATTGATTAATTGATTCAAGTCATTCTCAGGTTCCAGCTCCTCAAATATGATTATTTTCTGGTTTCTTTAGTCTAGATTACTGATGATCTTTGGGTTGTGGACTGTTCATATGGACACAAAATGTATTTTACGTTGAATCTTCAGCTTTGAGAAACAGTGATCAACATTTTACACCATTTTATGAACCAAACAACTAATTGATTAGTCATTTCAATAATTAATAGATTAATCGTCTGTCAGTTGCAGCCCTAATAGGTAGTACTAGTACATCTGAGCCAAAAAAGAAGACCTGTGGAATTCCCCAGGGCTCCATTGTGGGTCCTCTTCTGTTCATCATTTATACCAGCAAATAAACACCTAAATGAATATTACCAAATAAACATCACTGATTTCAGGTAAGTAATGATTTTTATTACTTTTCACATTTACTGTTTAATGTCTAAACACATTATAGGTAAACTACAAAAATATATTTACATACATAACCCAGCATAATATTCCCTTACCTATCTCCTAATAAATACTTATGGCTAACATCAGGTAGTATTTGGACGTCTGAGGCAAAAAAAGAAGACCTGTGGAATTCCCCAGGGCTCCATTGTGGGTCCTCTTCTGTTCATCATTTAACATTTTATTTAAGATAACCCAGCATAATATTTCCTTCCCTATCTCCTGATAAATACTTATGGCTAACACCCAATATATTTACTATGATAACTTTAATTAATAATATATTTAAATACCAAAGCATCATAATCCCAAACAAAAGATGAGTGGCGCTATTGAACAAATCCTTTCTCCAACTAAACAAACACAAAAACTGCAGTAATTGTCTTTCTTTTCTTTTTCTTTGGAGCATAATGGAGTTATTTTATATCTTACCTGAACAATTTAATAGTTAATTCATTCATTCACAGGCGATATGAGCCTAAATGTGACTTGTGGTTTCCACCATTCACTGTGTTTATATTGTGACAAATAAAGATTGATAAATAGACTGATTGATTAAATTAAATCCCCTTCCTTGGTAATGTGAGAATGCTCTTTTGTTGTTTCTTTATTTATTTTGGAAACAAATGCTTCAAAGTATTGGAGAGTGGCTGCAGGAACCACTGCCAAACTCTCCCAGATCTGTTTCCCCTGTTTGTTCTGTTGAGTGTCAGACGCCGTCTTGTAGAAGTGATGCTAGATATTGTGACATTGGAGGTTTGAGCATGGAGTAAATATGCGTGTGTGGGTGTGAGCAGCTCTGATCGCTGTTAGCATGCCGGAGCTTGTTTTAATTTAGTTTTATTTATCTAAGCAGCAGTTTATTAAACACTAATCTCATTTTTCTTCCTCGTGTCAAACCGCTGCAGCTCATTTATGTTCTTCCATAAATTCTCTCTCCTTTGAAGTTCATTTTTTTTAATCTCTCTCTCAAGAGAATGATTCAGGAGGCTCAATAAAACAAAGAACCAGTGTCCTGAGACTGAAATGTTCAGTATTTGCATCACAGTTTACATTGTTTTCTGAATCAAATCATTCAGACTGGAACAACCTGCATTGCTTCATTTGTTTAAAAAATAGTCCAAACAACTAATCAATCAATCAATCATTTCAATAATCAATAGATTAATCAACTATCACCCTAATAGGTAGTGATTACACATCTGAATGACAGAAATGACCTGTGGAGTTCCCCAAGGCTCCATTCTGGGTCCTCTAGCTCATACACCAGCTAATAAAAACCTAAATAAATATTATCAACCAAACATTTATATTAAATTAATGCAACTTAAAAAACAACTAAACTGGTGATCTTTGGGTTGTGGACTGTTCATCTGGATAAAAAAGACATTTTAAGTTGAATCTTCAGCTTTGGGAAATTGATATTTTACACCATTTTATTAACTAAATCACAAAAATGACCTGTGGAGTTCCCCAAGGCTCTATTCTGGGTCCTCTTCTGTTCCACATCTATACCAGTAAATTATTACAAAAATTATTTTACCAGCAAAATAATACAAATTAAATTTTATTAATTGATTAATTGAGTCTCCAAATAGTGAAGTTAGAGCTCTAGCATATTTTTACTATATAGTATCCTGTCATATAGTTATGTTTTCCTTGTCATACAAACTATTTCCTGCTGGAAAAATAATTAATTCTCGGTCCTACTGTGTCCATCTAAAGGTTGTGCTAATGCAATTATTGTTTTTTAGAATTATTATTTATTAATTATTAACATTTTTTGTGTGTCAGTGTTTGTTCTTTGATTATGTTTGCTATTGTAATAATAGTTATTCCTAATAAATAAAACATCATATAATTTGTCTGGCATCTTGATGTCCGACAGACAGCAGCTTCAGGCCCCGCCCCCCCCCGCTAACGAGCTGCGTTAATTGATTTAAGGTAAATGAGTGAGCTGCAGGCGAGCGCGCTCAGTCTCATTAACCTGATTAATAGACTTCCCCCGACATGCTTCTCTTCCCTCTCAGCTACAGATTACATGTCACAGCCAGTCGTTAGTTCTTCCTCTGAGCAGGAGAAATGAATCTGACCTTTGACCTTCAGTCACAGAATCACAGGACGAGCCGTCGGTGAAATGGATGAAAATCTCTCTGTGTCACGAGTAAAGTTTCCTACTTACAGCAGGACGAATATCACTTAATAAACACCCGTGTGTATTTATTTCTTTCATTTAGCTGCTTTGACACTGACAGAAATGTGTTTCCTGTTTATATTTGATTATATGAACGTTAATATCCTAATTTTATGACCAAAGTGAGTTTTTGTCCTAAATCATCTCTCGACTCTTTATGTCCTATAGGACAATGGACATTTTACTGAGGACGTTTTATTTTTTGCACAAGGTTCAGTGACAAATAACGTTTGGCAGGTTGAAAAAGTCAAAAACCTTTTAAAACACAGTTTTAAGAAGCATCATCAGGCTCGTAAAATGTACATTTTGTGTTCACGATGGTTTCTTGTCATTGAAAAGTCCATTTTATATGTTTTAAAAATCACGATTTTATCAGATCATTTTAAATAAATCACAAATAAATACAATTTTAAATATATTATCGACCCAGAATATAAAACCTGTTGACAGCAGAGTTAAACTACACCACATCACTATTAGTTTTTTTGCCCAAATCAGAATAAATTGACATTTTAATGAGCTGTTATGAGGGCGGCTGCTTCAACATGAAGCTCTAAACATGATACTAGAATCCGTTTCTGCTGGTGAGTGATAAAGGCTTTAGGATATAATGTTTTATAGGAATTTAATCTACATTTAACAGGTTATATTTTAATAATAATTTAATATAAAGTGCTGGAAAGTTCCAGGATCTTCAGTCCATTAAACATGTGTCATCACTTCATTGTAAATTCTCCACATTTCAGGTTTTGTCACAACTGGACGTTGGAGACGATCAATAAAAAACAAAGAAGAAGAAGCTGGAAAAGTGATGAAGAAGAAACCTGACATTAGTTTAACCCCTTGACCTCCAGCCCTTTTTTAGGTTTAGGACATCCCCATAGTCAGTAGGGTATGTCTCTGGAATAAACACAGAGATGTTGGTCGACACTAAACGACCATTTATTGATCTCAAATAAACATTTTCATCCCAAAACAGCAACAAAAAAACACATTTTTTGTTCGTCGCTTCAAACAAGCGACTTTTTACTGTAGTGTTTTTTGGCTGCTAGTTTACTGAGTTTTTGTCATAAAGCTACACTGATGGTACCGTTGGACTCGTCACAGTCTCAGCTTTCATATGAGATGTCATTTGTTTGTGTAACATGAAGTATCAGAGCGCTAGCCATCAAAATGTGGCGAGTGGGTTGGCTTTATGATCGTATACCGATTTTCATATTTGTTAATTAATTAGCTTGGTGTTGGAGTTGTGTTTGGTGTGTGTAAATATGACTTATATGTGCTTGTAGTGGAGTTTCTCCTGTTTAATTTGATGTATAGCTTCACTATATTTGTACAGGATTAGTGGAGCAATCTCAGGGTTTATCGGGTTAATTTAACTCCAGCTAATGTAAGTTTAGAGTTTCACTGTGGAATGAAAGGAGAGTTTAAAGTTGATTAAAGTCTCACTAGAATGTTCACAAACTGGTCTAAAGTCACTTTATTCTTTAATGTGACATTTGTGACATCACAACAGCTTAGGCCTTTATTTTAAAAGGATGAAATATATAAAATATCAGAGTCACAGGATCCACATGAAGAATCGTGTTGCTGTGAAGCTGCTGGATGTGGAAACAAGGGTTTGTTCTTGTTGTTTTTCCTTTTTCTAACAAGTTAATGAGTTAAATGTGAAATGGAAACAACAGCAAACATTTCTTCTCTGAACAGAAGGAAACAGGATTAACAGCGTATGACATGAAAGAACCAGAACAACTCACCAGTAGAAACAAATTCCTGCAGAACCTCTTCTTCTTCTTCTTCTTCTTCTTCTTCTTCTTCTTCTTCTTCTTCTTCTTCTTCTTCTCCTTCTTCTCCTTCTTCTCCTTCTTCTTCTTCTTCTTCTTCTTCTTCTTCTTCTTCTTCTTCTTCTCCTTCTTCTCCTTCTTCTTCTTCTTCTTCTTCTTCTTCTTCTTCTTCTTCTTCTTCTTCAGCGCCATCTTTTGACCAAACTGCACTTTGCATTAAGTTTATTTTCTCCACATCAATTGATGGAAAAACACAGAATTCACTTTTTTTTTTGCAGGATTCTAAAGGACAAACCTCCCTTCAATGCTGACCTCTGACCTCTGACCTGATCCTGACCCAGTTTAACAAACGTTTCTCATCTATTTTCGCGTAAACTGTTTTCTGCTGTGAATTTTTCAGTCTGTTTTTTTTTCTGTAAAACACTTTAGTTCGACCACAGTCGTTTTTAAATAATAAATAAAGTTTTACCTTCAATAAAACTGATTCTGATGTGATGATATGAATGAATTCATCAGCAGTGTCATCAACTCACTAATAAATTAAATAAATATAATAATGATGAATGAATCTGTAGTAACTTTACTCATGTAGTATCTTTACTCTCTTACTAGTAGTAGTAATGCAGTAACTTTATTACTAGTAGTAGTAATGCAGTAACTTTACTCTACTACTAGTACTAGTACTACTCCTGTTTGTCCTCATTCTACCTGCAGCAGGTTCAGGTGAATCCACTTCCTGTTTGTAAGATGACCCCTCCCCCCACCTCCTCCACTTCCTCTATCACAGTAACCATGATCCTGTTTGGATCCTCTGTGCGACACTGAATACCTTCCCCCCCTCACGGGGAAACATCTAATCCTCCTGACGCCAACATTTAATTAAACCGATAAATTATCCAACTTTCTTTTCTGTCCCTGGAGCAGCAGGCCTCAGCACCTGTGGGATGGAACTCGTTAGAATGACACTCGTTAACTCGTTAGGATGAAACTCGTTAGGATAAAACTCGTTAACTCGTTAGGATGAAACTCGTTAACTCGTTAGGATGAAACTCGTTAGGATGAAACTCGTGAGGATGAAACTCGTTAGGATGAAACTTGTTAGGATGAAACTCGTTAAGATGAAACTCGTTAGGATGAAACTTGTTAGGATGAAACTCGTTAAGATGAAACTCGTTAGGATGAAACTTGTTAGGATGAAACTCGTTAACTCGTTAGGATAAACTCGTTAGGATGAAACTCGTTAAGATGAAACTCGTTAACTCGTTAGGATGAAACTCGTTAGGATGAAACTCGTTAAGATGAAACTCACTAGGATGAAACTCGTTAAGATGAAACTCGTTAACTCGTTAGGATGAAACTCGTTAAGATGAAACTCGTTAAGATGAAACTCGTTAACTCGTTAGGATGAAACTCGTTAGGATGAAACTCGTTAGGATGAAACTCGTTAACTCAGCAGAGTTACCCTGCTGAGATACTGAGTACTTATACACATTGAGTACTTATACACCAGAGTACTTTTACAACCAAATACTTATACACACCAAGTATAACAATGAGTTATACACACACCCATTACTTATACATACCAGATGTAGTTAAAGTATTGCAGTAAAAGTACATATACATATTATTAGTATAATCATTAATATTAGTATAATGAGTTGATATAGTTAAAGTATTCTAGTAAAAGTACATAAATATTGAGTTAGTACAGTTTTGTAGTAAAAATACATGTAAGTACTATTAGTTGATATAGTTACAAAGTATTACATTTAAAGTTTTGCAGTAAAAGTACATATGTATTGATGTAGTAAAGAATTGTAGTAAAAGTACTAATAGTACTAACATATTTATTTCAGTATAATTAGCTGATGTAGTATTAGTGTTACAATACAGTAAAAGTACATAAGTATTATTATTATTATTATGAGTTGGTGTAGTTGTGACCAATCAGAGCAGAGCAGCTCATCAGGGGGCGGAGCCTTAAAGAAACAGGAGCAGCCTGTTTCAGGCGGAGACTGAACCTCAACCTTCATGCGTTTGTATCAGAAACTTTGACCTCTGACCCTAAACGTCACGTGACTTTCTCCTCTGCTGCGTTCGCTGCCTGTTTAAATCTGTGGGAAATCACAGCTCCACAGGCTCAAAGTTAAAATAAAGATAAAATAAACTTCCACATTTGGTTTAATGAGTTGTTGATGAGCTGCGGCTCCACAGAGACTCTTTACTCCGTCCGACGTGTTTTGTTTTTCTTTTTCAGCGTTTTTGAAGCTGGTTTCTGATCCCCGCTGGGCTCTAATCACTCATTTCAGCTTTAAACACTGACATGAAGGCAGTTTCCAGAATCCCCTAAAGAGGGCAGTCAAACACGGGATTTGAAGCTGTCACTCAGTGTGTGTGTGTTTGCTTTAAATCCCTGTTTCTGCTTCAAAAAATAATCTCAAGATGTCGCCGGGAACCGTTAAAAGTTCTGAAAAACAACAAAAAAAAGATCTCCTGCCTGCTCTGCATTAGTAATTGATGTGAAGAGGAAGATAAATGACCTTCCTCTAGGAAACTCCCTGTGGATTCAGACAGTTTAAGAGGTTTTTGGAGCAGATTTACACTTTTTTCTCCTCAGATTCCAGGAGCTGAGTTGCATCACGGTGCAGGTTTTAGGGACTGGGTGTTGTGTGACAACTGGTTACGTGTGATTATTTTAAACCGAACCAGGTCCAGAAAACACAGCAGATCTGAGGAGAAGCAGCTCCTTCCTGACTTTATCCAACCAAATTTTCTTGGACTTTTTCCAAATCCTTCCTCTTTTCGGCTCCGACTCAACAAGACGACAAATTAAATCACGGCTGTAACTCTCGGTTTCAGCTGACGGATTCTTGGCCTTATTTTTCATCTGAAATCCACCGGTGTGGATATTTGGTGAGAATTCAACCCTGAAAATAGAAAAAAAAAGGCTGGAAATATAAATTAAAGCTGTTTCTACACTGAAGCTTATTGTTCATTTACAGGAAGTCGTCGTCCAGAAGATGTGATTTAACAACATGATGGAAAAATATTCGAAATAAAAGCAAATCCCAGTAAAAACCTCAGCTCCAACACTAAATACATCAATATTACTGTTCCAGCATCAATAAATATCATCAATATCCACATCATCAATACAATAAGAACATAGTTTAATATAATATCAGTAGTAAAGTTGCAACAGGTGAAAATGTCTTGATTTCTGTAAAATTAGTACAATATTTAGCAGATAATTCAGCTTATATCAAGTTTTTTTTCCTTGATTTTCTTAAAAAAAAGACCAAATTGACCCAAATTAGGAAAAAAAACAACTTTATGTAAGATAAATGATCTGCCGGTGTAATAATTCTACTCTAATTGTACAAAAAACAAGATATTTTCACCTGCAACTAACCACTATTTAGATATTTAATTTATATTATAGCTGTTTGTGTGATTATTTAATTGTCTCCTTTATAATAAACATCTTACAGAATATATTCTTCATGTTCTGGAATGATCCTCAGTGGGATTTATAGCATTTTATGGACAAATCATTGACCTTTGAACTCTTATCTTATCAATCATTCAACTTTGGATTGCAGATATTTAGTAAAAGTATTTTTATCTGTAATTTCTTTCAATATTCTAACTATATTTTCTCTATAACATCAACATAAATAGATTCTGACTTTTATTGACATTTATTATCATTTATAGCAGGAAAACACTGAAGATAAAATATATATATATATATATATATATATATATATATATATATATATATATATATATAATCTTGATTTTGGAGCCAAATGAAGGTACTTTGTGTAGATTAATAGTAAAAATACTGCATCATAATATTTGGTTGTATAGCGATTTAATAGAATAAACATAATAGAATATTTAACTTTATTAATTGATGAAAAATATTATATAATTGTAAGAATAAAAAGTAAAATATCAGATAAATGTGGTGAAGCCACATTAAAATAAGTACAAATACAAGTTGTACTTAAGTATATTTAATTCATTATTTTTCCATAATTAGTATTTATTTATTTTATATGGGGAATTCTTTACTTATAATCAGTATATAATAAAACTATAATATTTAATTATGAAGGCGCAGTATTAATAATTATATTATTTCATATTATTACAACTGTCTTTCTCTGTATTTTCAGTCATAATTCATACAGCAGCTTCTCTATATCATTAAAATCTGTTGCAACAATAGATTTATTGTGTTTTTATTATTTGATTAAATTCTTTATTTGTGTAAAACTGGAGGAAAAAACTAACTTTGACTCGTTTTGTCGACTGAAGCTTCACTTTAGCTTCAGATCAACTTTAAAACAACATGTTTGCACAGAGGGAGTCTGTGTGTGTGTGTGTGTGTGTGTGTGTGTGTGTGTGTGTGTGTGTGTGTGTGTGTGTGTTTACAGCAAATTAAAGGGCCAGTTCACAGTGTTTCCAGTGTGTCTTAAAGCAACAGACACAAAAAAAACATATCGGCTCCTGATGCTGTTTAAAACGGTGAACTCGTCCTTTAAACTAAAATATATTTGATGTTTTTCAGTATAAACTGAATATATATTAAGTACTAGTATATATTAATATTAAACGTCCCAAAAGTCAAATAAAACCCTTAAAGTTAGTTAATTAGAGCTGCAACAAGTTTTTTTTACCCATTTGTTTCTATAGATTTCAATATTGTGAATATTTAGATGTAATTGTTTTATATCTCTTTATTTAAATATTTAATCTGTACTATTCTAGTTTTCTAGCTGCTTGTTCATACCAATAAATATTTAAAATCAATTAATCAAAATTAAGTATTACATGAGCTACAATTAGTCGATTAATCAATTAGTTGACAACTATTGCCTGTGCCACTATATTTACTATTATAGAAAATTAAAGAAAGCTGAAAAAAATTTAGATTTGAGAAGCAAATTCTCTGGTTCCAGCTTCTCAAATTATTTTCTTTGAGACATTTCACACCAATTTATTAACCAAACTAATTGATTAAACGTCTCAATAATCGATAGATTAATGAACTTTAAGAGTAGTCATTAGTTTCTTTACTAATCTTAGAGATCTACACATCTTAGAGACAAAAGTTACCCGTGGAGTTCCTCAGGGCTCCATCCTGGGTCCCCTTCTATTCAACATCTAAACTAGAAACACTGAAATAAATATTAACATTTATTTTTCTATTATATATAATATTATTTATTATATATATTATATTGTCACTTGCTGTTACTTGCAATATTTTGTACATAAATGGACATTTTTTCGTTGGTACTTTATTATTTATAATTATATTTATATTATTGTCATTGTGTATATTTTTACACCATTTTACCAGTAAAAACATTTATATAAAGCACCTTAATTTTATATCCATCGAGTTGTTTATTGGGTTTTTAACCTTCTCTTCTTACTTTTTCTTATTAAACTTGAATAAAGTACATCTGATCTAATCTAATATTATATAAATTCAAATAAACGCAGTTTATTAGTCGCAGCCCTATTATATAAAAAGGAGTTCTATGAAGTTGTGATGTCATAACTATACAGTCACCAAAAATATACCTTGTTAGTGACATCACAACTTCACATAAAACCAGGAAAAGTGTCAAATATCCTTCGACGGGCGTCAATAAAAAAACGCAGAAACAAAGTCGCTTCATTTTTTTTTTTTTTTATTTCAGAACTCCAAATATCCGTCGGACTCGAGCGAGAACGCGACGTCTATGAAAAACACACACAGTGTGAGAAGTGGAACACAATCGTTCGTTTTGCTCCTGAAGGCAGCGCCGCTCGTCTCTACGAAGAGTCCACGGTGAACCGCTCCGTCACGTGACCTCAGACGCCCGTTTTTTATGCTTTTTTTTTTTGATCCGTCTCCCGGCGTCCTTTATGACATCACAGGAAAACGATTAAATCCGGGAAAACGCCACGCTGACGTTCGCGTGTCCAGGTTTTTCAGATAAAATCCTCCTCCGTTGAGAATCCGGCTGATTCTAGTTGCTGCGGAGACGGCAAGGGGTCGCGGAGGTCAGGTGTTTTCTCGCCAGGCCGGCTGGACGCTCAGAGGGGGCGGGGCTTAGGGAGGGCGGGGTCCTGCTCCACGCCGCCATGGAGGTCTGTGGAGAGGAGAAGACAGGAAGTAAAGATGAAACATCACAACATGGACGTATCCATGTATCACTGAAAGTTGCCGAAAAAGTTCCTGACTTCCAGGTTTATTATCGTGTCATGTGACCATCGGTGGAGTCACCTCCCATGATGCTCTGGGTTTTGACGGATAACGAGTCCATGAATTAAAAATCTAGAATAGAACGATTAGTGATTAACGGGGATATAACTGGGGGCGTCTATGGGGAAAATGTTGCAGTACCACGAGTGGCCACTGGGGAAAATTAGCGCCATATCTAGTTCTATAATACATCCATGGCATGGATGACTGACCATAGAGACTGATCAGTAGTCACCTCCCATGATGCTCTGGGGTGATGAGAACATGTAAATTGCGAACAAAACCCACATTTGAGTCATTTAATTCACTTGCTGACCACAATAAAAAAAGTGTATAAATTAATACATTAATTAAACTCTGAGAGAGTGTCGCTCGTTAGTGATCAGTTCATTAAACACAACACAGACAGGATTAATTAACCTTTAAATCACAGGGACTGGGTTGAATTATTGAGGAGGAGGAGCTTTGACGCCTGTCGTTCTTTAGTTTGTACTTTGGATTTCATCACTTTTCCAGTAAAAACAACAGTATTTCAGCTTCAACCCGTTGATCTGTGAAACAGCAGCTGTGAGAATTTCAGAATAAAGTGTCAGCGAGTGAGCTGGAGTTTCAGCAGCCGGAGGCCGACCAGACTCAACGACTTCGCCTCCATTGTCTCGCTCACAAAAGACAGAAAAAGGATCCGAATCCGGCGCCTACGTTACCCACGATGCAACTCACGGTGTCAGCGGCGACGCTGGCGGCTCCTCGGCTGCAGCTGCAGGTTCTGCTGCTACATGTAGTGCCACTGACCCTCCACCCCCCCCATCGCACCTGAGGACACACAGAGACCAGAGGACGACCAACAGGTCAGCAAGAACTATGGAATTATATGAAAATAAGAAATAAAGGATCAGAAATATGATATATTAACATATAGAATATATATATGTGTGAAATTTGACCTAAAAAATGTCAAATTAAATTCAGAAACAAACTGTGTTAAGTTTGACTTGGAGTTTTCTGTGTGTGCAATTTGTGTGTGTGTGTGTGTGTGTGTGTGTGTGTGTGTGTGTGTGTGTGTGTGTGTGTATGTACCAGCTGGTCTGATTCCCATGTGTGTGTGTCCGTCCATGACGAAGCCTCCCATTGGTTGACCATCTGCTCCGTACGGTGCCGCCTGGTTTACTATACACACACACACACACACACACACACACACACACACACACACACACACACACACACACACACACACACACACACACACACACACACACATTATCTCACTGCTCATGTTGATGACATCACTCATTCATACTCCTAGCAACCCTCATCACACACGTTACCACGGAAATACTCACAAATACTATGGAACAGAGTAGAAGTACCATCACTGCAGTAGAAATACTGCACTATGAGTTTATGTAGTAAAAGTATTGCAGTAAACTAAGTACTATGAGTTCAATGATTGCAATGAAGTAGTATGTAAGTATTATGTAGTTATGTAGTTAAAGTATTGCAGTAAAAGTACATAAGTATTATGAGTTTTCATAGTAAAAGTATTGCAGTAAAGTACATAGGTATTATGCATTTATGTAGTTAAAGTATTGCAGTAAAAGTACATAAGTATTATGAGTTTTTGTAGTAGCGTACTGCAGTAAAGTACAGTGTTTGTAGTTAAAGTACTGCAGTAAAACTACATAAGTATTATAAGTAAAGCATTCTATGTTGCGTTCAAATACCGGTGGGAAAGTCTGACATCTCGGTTCCATGTGTTGTTGCAGATAAAATCTGATTTAAATGTTTGTGCTGAACTTGTTTATGAAGCCGTTTCTGTTTCTATTTACTCGTCTTCCACTTCAGACGATCAATAATTAACCAGAGACGACGTTAAATCAAAAGTCTTCGGCCTCGCGGGGCGGAAATGAACCAAGTTTCATCTTTTAAATAGATAAATTAATAAATAACCAGTCCCATTCCCAGAGGGAAGGCGTCAGCCCGGGTTGGTGAGTCTTTGTGTGAAGCAGCTCAGACGTTAACGTGACAAAGCTGCGCGGCCAAAGACTCTGCCTTCGCTTCTAATCCAGGTTAAAACGCTGAATGCAGCGGTCAGAGGACCGTTAGCATCTTTGTCTGCTGATAATCCTGCTGAGGCTCAGAGGTTATTCAGATTAAACCTCTGGTCCTTTAACAGCAGCAGACACAAACACTATCACAGCACAATTATCACAATTAATCACCTTATTTCAGGGTTTATCTGTTGATTTATATCAATTTAATCCTGTTAAAATTAAAGTTAGAATGTGAGATGTTCAATTGTCGAATTAAAAATATGAGATAGACAAAAAATATGAGATAATTCACAATGATGATAAAATGTCAAAAAATATATAAAAGTAAAAAAATATATGACAATGTTAAAAAGTGATTAGATAAATGACAAAAATATGATATAAAAAGTCAAAAATATGATAAAATGTCAAAAATTCAAGTTAAAAATATGAAATAAAAGAAAAAGGAAGAAAGAAAAAATTAAAATGTGACAAAATGTGACATAAAAATGTTTAAATATGAAAAAAAAGTAATGAATAAAGTCAAAATTATGAAAAAAGAAGTAAGATTTTTTGGGGGATTTTGTTTTTAATAGTAGTAAATACAAGATTTTCAGGGTTTATTTATTGATTATTTTTTAAATTAAATTAATCCTGTTAAAATTAAATTTACAATATGAAATAAAAAGTCAGAATTATGAGATAAAAAGACAAATATATGATAGAAAATCTGAAAAATCTAAAATATGAGATAAAAGTAAAAGAAAATGACATAAAATCGTGAAAAATATGAAATATGAGAAAAAGACAATTAAGAAAAAGTAAAACAATTTAATTTAGTTTTTATGAAAAATATAAATATGACAAAATAAATATAATTAATTGAATTTTTTTTAAATATAATTAATTTAATTTTTATATTTATTATCAATCAATTTCATCCTGTTGAAAATTAAATTTACAATATGAGATAAAAGTTAAAATTATCAGATAAAAAGACACAAATGTGAAATAAAAAGACAAAACATTATAAAAACATAGAAAAATGATGAGAATTAAGAGAAAATATTTAAATAGAATTAAAAGTCAAAGTCTAAATGATGAAAAAGAAATAAAACAATTGAATTTATTTTTTAACAGGATATTTTTGTTAATATTTGATGCTGTGTTAAAACTGACTGACCTGCTCGGTTGGACTGGTCGATCATCGGCTGAACGATGCGCCGCCTCGCGTTGATGAACCTGAAAAACACAGAAACACCAGGAATTCATTCATGATGACAGGATTTCACTGTCCTGACTGTAACACTCTGATGTCCTACAGGCCTCAAACGCCTCACTGAACACTGAACACACACAAATGGATGAAAACCACAAAACAGATAAAAACGTCTTCACACAACCAACATTTAACAAATTAATATTTATACATATGACTGGTAAATACTTCACACCCACAACTTCATCATATATATACATTTACAGCTGAAAGTTTCATTTTTACACATTTTCCAACAGAAAAATAATAAGAAAAAATATTATGTAAAAAGTCATAATTATATAACTATGAAATAAGACAAAAAAATAGATAAAATAGAGTAAAAATGTTAAAAAGATCATGTAAAAAGCCATAAAAATATAAAAAATATATATATAAAAAGTAAAAAATATTAAAAAGACAAAATATGAAAAAGAAGCTAAAAAATATATAAGCTAAAAAAAACTAAAATGTGAGATAAAGACAGAAATATAAGATTAAAAAATGTGCAATAAAGACAAAAAAGTTAAAAAAAATATGAAAAGAAAAAAATATAAAATAAAAAGTCCAAAAATATTAGATAAAAACACAGAAATCTGACATGAAAAATAGAAAATGTGATATTTTATCGACTGTGTCGCTCTGACCTTATAGTTGCTGTTTTATTTATTGTGATATAATTTATTTATTCTACTTATTTATTTATTTCATCGACACTGAGTTAATACAGTGGGAGAAACAACGTGTTAACGAGTGAAACCAGGAATCGATGCTTTCATACTCGTCCCCTCCTGAGTACACTCTTGAAAGCCATCATCCTGGTATGTGTGACCTTTGACCTGGCACCTCCTGTGACCCCCCCCCCCTCCTGCCCGGAGTTAAAGCTCTGTGGTTTGATTTATGTGCCACCTCCTCACCCCCGGGTGGGACGCTGCCATTTCAACTCGGGAGGAAAAAAAAGTGGGGGACGACCCGTTTTCTCTTTCAGGAAAACAAAAGCCTCAGAAGCCTTTTAAAGGAGTGAAAAAGGCAAAAGAGGAGGAGGAGGAGGAGGTGGAGGAGGAGGAGGAGGAGGAGGAGGAAGAGGAGGAGGTCTGCCAGAAACAGGAGAATCTGCTCCTGCTGAAATGTCCCTAACGACTAATTTACTCATCGGTTAAAGGACAAAAAACTAAATAAATCAGACCAGTCAACCCAAAGAACCATTAGATTTATTTAAATACTGGTGTAGTTTGCATTTAATGCTGCTGATTAACCTTCTCATGCATTAATTATAAGAAGCAGTATAACAATTTTTAAAGGAAAAATGCATCTTTATTCTATAAAGATATATTTATTCGTCCACTCAAGTGGACCTAATGTATTCTGGACTGTAGAAAATAATAGCATATATATGTAGAGAGATAGATAGATAGATAGATAGATAGATAGATAGATAGATAGATAGATAGATAGATAGATTTTGCACCATTTTATGAACCAAACAACTAATCGATTAATTGTCTCAAGAATCAATAAATTAATTCACTCTCAGAATAGCCGTCCTTGCAGCTATTTGACTGAATAGCCACCAGTTTGTTGCTAATCAATTGATTGTTTTAATAATTTATAGATTAATAAAGTGTAAGAATAGTTGTTAGTTTCAGCCTTAATGATGAAAGGTAGTAAATAAAATGGCCTGTGGAGTTCCTCAGGGCTCCATCCTGGGTCCTCTTCTATTCAACTTCTAAACTAGAAAATAAACACTGAAACAGTAAATATTACCAACAAAACATTTATATTATATTATATATAATGTTATTTATCAGATGTTGTATATTTATATTGTTTCATACTATATGTTACATATTGTTATAGTCACTGCTGTCACTTACTTGCAATATTTTATATATAAGTAATCAATATTCTATGTAATTTTATGAACTACATAACTGATTATTCAATCAGTTGAACCAATAATCAATAGATGAATGGACTGAGAGAATAGTCTTTTAGTGTTTTTAGTGTAGTGTTTTTCTGGGCTCTGCTATTAGATCAATTATATCATTAATCAATTAAATCGTATAACTATTTTTGATAATCAATTAACCAATTTGGGTCATTTTTAGGAAGAAAATGTCCAAATTCTCTGGTTCCAGCTTCTCTTCTCTGATTATTTCCTGGTTTCTTTATTCTTTATACACACACACACACACACACACACACACACACACACACACACACACAGCTTGTAAAACAGTCGCTAAGCCCCGCCCACACTCAGAGTCATTCTCAGGTCAGCCCCCCCACCTCCTCCTCCTCCTCCTCCTCTTCACCCCGAGTGTGTTTAAATAAACCAGTCCAGCTGTTTGCCATGAAAATGCCATTTACACTAAATGTGTCTCACACACACACACACACACACACACACACACTTAACACACACACACACTTAGAAAGTTTCATTGCGTTGACTGATAACCGAAACAATTATTCGCCTATCGAAATAATCTGCGGTTGAATTTCTTTCAATCTACTAATCGTTTAATTGATTCGCCCGCATGTCGTGAATATTTAATCAATCAGCTGATCTAATTAGCGCCGCTGTGTAATTAGAGAGCCGAAGTCATGACATCACTTCCTGTCCGGCCTCGGTTTCATCAGCTTCTGTTACTCAGCGTGATCTCTCGTTTCTCTCAGCACCGTTTCTGACTTTATATTCTCAGCTGCTCCACAGCTGCTGTCGGAGATTTAGCCCTTTGTTTTTTCAACAAATTTAAACAATGGAAAGAAAGAAAAAAACTACAACTACAACCCATTAAAAGAACTACAAGTGGAGCATCAACGTAATTGGCTCATGTTCACTCTCTGTGCGACACCAGTGGACACACAGATGATGGAAATTTAAAAAACTTCGATTAGAAAGCCAAGAAAGTCTCTGAAGCTAATTTTAAGACAGAGAATAGGAAGCTAACGTTAACAAAAAGACTATGAAGCTAATGATAACGCAGAGACTATGAAGCTAGCGATAAAACAGAGAAAATGAAGCTAACGATAACACAGAGACTATGAAGCTAACGATAATGCAGAGACTATGAAGCTAACAATTAAATAGAGACTATGAAGCTAATGTTAACACAGAGACTATGAAGCTAATGATAAAACAGAGACTATGAAGCTAACGATAAAACAGAGAAAATGAAGCTAATGTTAACACAGAGACTATGAAGCTAATGATAAAACAGAGAAAATGAAGCTAACAATAACGCAGAAACTGTGAAGCTAATGTTAACACAGAGACTATGAAGCTAATGATAAAACAGAAACTATGAAGCTAACGATAATGCAGAGACTATGAAGCTAATGATAACACAGATACTATGAAGCTAACAATTAAATAGAGACTATGAAGCTAATGTTAACACAGAGACTATGAAGCTAACGATAAAACAGAGAAAATGTAGCTAATGTTAACACAGAGACTATGAAGCTAACGATAAAACAGAGAAAATGAAGCTAACAATAACGCAGAGACTGTGAAGCTAACGATAACGCAGAGACTATAAGGCTAATGTTAACACAAAGACTATGAAGCTAATGATAAAACAGAAACTATGAAGCTAACGATAACACAGACTATGAAGCTAATGATAAAACAGAGAAAATGAAGCTAACGATAACACAGAGACTATAAAGCTAACATTAACAAAGAGACTATGAAGCTAACAATAACACATAACCTCAGAGGCTAATGATAAAACAGAGACTATGAAGCTAACCATAACCCAAAGCCTCTAAAGCTAACATTGACACACGGACACTGAAGCTAAAACAACAAAACTGCTATGTTTAATTTGTTCGTGGGCAACCGGCAACTTTACTTCATGAACCAGCTTCAATTATTATTAAATATTATTGTTTATTACACTCATGTAACAAACAAATGATGTTTGCAGAACACTGATAAAAACAATAAAAACATGAATAGTGAATAAACAACAACAATATTGAATGGAAAATCGGACAAGTTCTGGTTTCACTTCGGCACACACACGCACACACACACACACACACACACACACGCACACACACACACGCACACACACACACACAGTATAAACCAGTGAACAGCAGTCGGATCAAACCGCTGCTTGGCTGCTTCATTTACAGCCTCATTTACTCTGAATCTGCAGCATCAGGGAAACACTGGAGGGGAATTTTACTAATGGTTTCAAGAGGCTTCGAAAGGCCTTTGTTTTGAAAATTTCAGAAAACGTCTCGTCATAAATGAGCATGTGGCCGACGAAGAATCGGTGTCACGTCAAAATAAAAGTCACTTACAACATCACGCACAACATCAGAAGAACATCCTTGTCACAGTTTTAAAGAAGAAAATGTCTAAATTCTCTGGTTCCAGCTTCTCTTCTCTGATTATTTCCTGGTTTCTTTAGTCTCTATAATAATAAACTGATGATCTTTGGGTTGTGGACAAAAAAAGGTTGAATCTTCAGCTTTGATCGACATTCTACACCATTTTATGAACCAAATCAAGAGATTAATTGACTATAAAAAAAAATAGTCATTAGATGTAGCGCTAAGAGGAGTTCACCAAGGCTCGATTTTGGGTCCTCTTCTGTTCAACATCGATACCAGCAAATCAGAACTTAAATAAATATCAACCAAACATTTATAATATTTAAATTTTTAGTGAAGTGATGAATTAGGTAATTAAGGTTTCAATGACTACCAAAAAAGTTGTATCAGCCTTAATCAGAATTTGGTTTTCCACTCATGTTTTTGCAAATTTCTGCATAAGTTACATTAATCTGCAACTACTTTGATAATCAATTAATCAATTTTAGTTATTTTTAAGAAGAAAATGTCCAAATTCTCATTTTAGGTTGAATCTCTTTGATCAACATTTGACACCATTTTTAAACCAAACAACTAATACATTAATGAATAATCAATATATAAATCAACTATCTAAATAATCATTAGGTGCATGTTTCCCATCTCCAGCAGATTTTTATCTCTACGATGGTGTTTCTGCTACTAGAGCTGCAATGATTGATAAATTAATTGATTCGTTACCAACTATCACATTAACTACCAACCATTTGATTATCAATTAATAAATCTGTGAGGAGAAAATGTCCAAATTCTCTGGTTCCAGCT
>CM060466.1:4391591-4439091 GCA_030544235.1 Lepturacanthus savala | reverse complement strand
GCAGGTAAAGTGATGAATGAGAATGTGCAACATTTACATTTTCTTTTGGGTAGCCGCATGACAGACTTTTTGAAGGGCAGGGGCAAAAAAGGAACAAAAAGGGTACATATAGCGAGTTTTTATCACTAAAAAGAGCACATTAGCTCACATTTTAGCTCCTAGAGGACACTTTAGCTCACATTTTAGCTCCTAGAGGACACTTTAGCTCACATTTTAGTTCCTAGAGGACACCTTAGCACACATTTTAGCTCCAAGAGGACACTTTAGCACACATTTTAGCTCCTAGAGGACACTTTAGCTCACATTTTAGTTCCTAGAGGACACCTTAGCACACATTTTAGCTCCAAGAGGGCACTTTAGCTCACATTCTAGCTCCAAGAGGGCACTTTAGCTCACATTCTAGCTCCAAGAGGACACTTTAGCTCACATTTTAGCTCCAAGAGGGCACCTTAGCTCACATTTTTGCTCCAAGAGGGCACCTTAGCTCACATTTTAGCTCCAAGAGGGCACTTTAGCTCACATTTTAGCTCTAAGAGGGCACTTTAGCTCACATTTTAGCTCTAAGAGGGCACTTTAGCTCACATTTTAGCTCTAAGAAGGCACTTTAGCTCACATTTTAGCTCCAAGAGGACACTTTAGCTCACATTTTAGCTCTAAGAGGGCACTTTAGCTCACATTTTAGCTCTAAGAGGGCACTTTAGCTCACATTTTAGCTCCAAGAGGACACTTTAGCTCACATTTTGAGGGCAAATTAGCACACATATTTTTACATTATATGCACATTGAATATCATTGAATTTTAAATATTAAACAGTTACCTCAAATGAATGAGTTACCAAAACATAAAGAAAGCTACAAAAAAATCTAAGATATTACAACATACAATTTAACAAAATAAAACAAATGAATCCCAAATAAAAACAAAAAATGCAGCAAATATTAGCATAGTTGATTAATCGATTAGTTGCCAACTATTTTAATAATTGATTAATCGATTAGAGTCGTTTTTAATGAAGAAAATGCACAAAATGACTTATTTTTAGTCTTCTATTATAGTCAACTTATGATTTTTGGGTTGTGGACTGTTGGTCTGGACAAAAAAAGACATTTTAGGTTGAATCTCCAGCTTTGGAAACACAGTTTTTATGAATCGAACAACTAATCAATTAATCGTTTGAATAGTAATAAACTGTGTTAACTTGAAGATCCTTCCTAAATATTGTTGGATGTGATAAAAACTCAACTTCAGAGCTGCTACTCGAGGTTTTAACTGCTCTTCATTCACCACATTCTTCATTTTACATTCTAACAAATCTGGGATCCAACACAACATCAAGAAAAGTCGCTGCTTCATCTTTTATTGTCTTTGATCAAACCAGCAGGAAACATGGATTTCATGCGTTTTATCGCTTCTTCCTTCTCGGTTACCGCATGTGACGACAGGATTATCGGACGAACTCTAACCACAGTTGTGTATTGAACAGTAAAAACCACTTTTTTTCGCCACATGTCGGCCAATCACAGGCCGCCACAGCCCGTCTCTGCTGTGGAGACGCTTTGATTTCCCCCCTCCGACTCGCTGGTGTTTCCCCTCGTGATCTGATGGCGGCTAATTGGCCCAAACTGCATGTAATTTGCCACAAACGAGTGATAATCATGGCGGCAGGAGGAGAGGAGAAGAAGCCGTCTCCAGGGAGACGCCTCGACTGATGATTTCACAGAAACGGGTGGAAAAAAAAACAACAGAAAAGAGCATTTTACAAGCGTCATGCAAGCTCAGGGAGTAACACACCGGCGTTGTGTCATCTGTAGCCGCCGCGACCTTTGACCTCTGCCCATCGAGTCCTGTAAACCCCGAGGCAGAAGCTGCAGATTTGCAGAAAAGACCGAAATATCAAATATATAACAAAAATAAATAAAAAAATAAAATTATTGTACAGACTATTTCAAGGGCAGGGGCTAAAAAGGGGAAAAAAGGGCACGTATAGCATGTTTTTGCCCTATAGAGGGCACTTTAACACACATTTGGCTGCTAGAAGGAGCTGTAGCATGCATTTCTGAGTCCTTAAACCCTGAGGCTGAAACTGGAATATATAATAAAAAATACAAAAGAATCAGATAAAATTATAGTAAAAAACACAACACCCTGAACTGAGTTTGATCTGGTGTGTGTGTGTGTAAAAATATGTTAAAAAAGACCAAAATATGAGATAAAAGATAAAAAAATATATAATAGAAGCCAAAAATGTGATTATTATAGTATAAATGATATGTGTATATAACTATATATATATATTATTGTATAAACTGTTCATACTGTGTTTATTTCCTCCTGAATATATATATATTTTTAATCCCTCTCTCTGTCCCTCCTTTATTTAATTCTATCGTTCCTTCATTCGTCGTCTACGGTGGATAAAATGGATGTTGTGTATACTGTTTTTATATTGTGTATATTTACATTATATAAAGAATAATCTAATGTAATCTGGAAAACCTTTTAGTGCGTCTTCGCTAACATGAGCCTAGATTTGTAAATTAGCGTTAGCTGGAAGCTCCTTTTTGCAAAAAGATGGAAAAGATGGAAAATATCTTCATCTTTTCCATTTGCAACTATGAGAAAAAAAACCTGTGGAATCGAATCGTTTAGTCGGAGGAAACTTCCTGAAGCTGTTTCAGACGGAGGCTGAACTGAGGCTCAGCATAAAGAGCCACTATAAGATAAATACGAGGTTTTAACTGTAAATCATGCAAAGATATTCAGGCAGAACCCAGAATATAAATATAGAGCTGGAGATGGAATCAGGAACACACACACACACACACACACACACACACACACACACAGCTTCATGCTGCGATGTGGGGGAGGTGTTGTTTAGCTCCCCAGTAAACCTGTTAAGAGCCTGTAATTACTACTCATTTAGTGTGTGTGTGTGTGTGTGTGTGTGTGTGTGTGTGTGTGTGTGTGTGTGTGTGTGTGTGTGTGTGTGTGTGTGTGTGTGTGTGTAAAAAAAGGTGTGTAAAGAATATGTTAAAAAAAAGCCCAAAATATGTGATAAAAAGTCGAAAAATGTCATAGAAAGGACTGAAATATCAGATGAAAACACAAGAATATGAACTACAAAGACAAAAATATCAGATCAAATTTAAAAATATATATATTAAGGTAATATAATATGATAAAAACTCTAAACACCATCTATTGAGTTTGACTTGGTGTGTGTATGTGTGTAAAAATATGATAAAAAAGACCAAAATATGACATAAAAAGTCAAAGATATAATAGAAAAAGTAAAAACGGTGATAGAAAAGACTAAACTGTCTGATAAATGTAAAAAATATCAGATAAAAAGTGAAAAATATGGTAAAAATCAGGCAAAAAACAGCAGTGTGTGTGTAATATGTATATCTAAATACCATAAAATACAACACCCTGAATTGAGTTTGACCTGGTGTGTGTGTGTGTGTGTGTGTGTGTGTGTGTGTGTGTGTAGACGTGTCAGCACCGGTCCACATCTGACTCAACATATTTTTTTTTCCTCCCCTGGAACAGATGATCAAATGATCAAACGACATTCATTTAATCCCGGATTATTCCCGGAATTAAGAAAAACCTCATAAACGCTAATTTATTCCTTTTGTTCCACTTCAACAGGTTAAATTTGGTGATTTTCGCAGCTTTCCCTCCATCTGTCCGTCTGCTTCTCTCGCTTCATTATCTGACGGACGCTCATTTACGCTGTCAGGGAAGAAAGGCTGCGCCGTGATCTATGTGGCCACATGCTGGACATTTTTGTGTGTGTGTTAGAGTGTGTGTGTGTGTGTGTGAGGGGTCAATAAAGGCGACCCCCACAGAGAGCCGGGCCCCGGGGGTCCTGTCACGGAGGTAATGGATGATGTTTTCACTGCGGGGCGAGGCAGCCACAGAACGGCCTCCTCACACCGAAACCTCATCACAGACGCCTTCAGTTTTTAAACCAGAGCCAGAGCCGCTCGGACACGATAAGTCTCAGGTCTGATTACACAGGCCCGAAAAACACAGGAAGTCACAGACGGAAAAAAAAAAAAAAAAAAAGGTTCAAACCCGACCCAAACATCCCAAACATTCTCCGACCTCGTTGGACTGAATCCTTCCAAACTCTGCTTCTGGTTTTCTGAGGAAAAAGAGGCGACTATTGGTAACTTTAATCTTTAAAACTGAGTCTTGAACAAGTTCGCTCGTTTTCCGCCAAATTGTCCAAGAAACAAAACCAGGTTCCTGAGAGAGGCGTCCCACGGGGAAACATGCAGCTAAAAGGCCAGGAACTAAATCTGGAAATGAGACTGAAAACCAGGTTTCTGCTGCCTGAGTTTGTCAGACTAGAGCGGAAACTAGAGAAACCAGGAAATAATCAGATATGAGCAGCTGCAACTAGAGAATTTGGACATATAAGTTTAAAATAGTTGGTGATTCTTGATTTCTTGAAGGTTCAGTTATTTTTTTCCCTCCTCGTTACTCATTAAATAACCAATATTTTATTCTACAACTTTCCCGCTGGGCATTAGAGCTGCAACAATTAGTGGATTAATCGATTAGTTGATCAAATCTGATTTGATCTTCTCTTTGGAACATTTTCAGTGTCGCATTAGTGTATTCATTCATTCATCTTCTATACCTGCTTATTCCTCATTGGGGTCGTGGGGGTCTGCTGGAGCCAATCCCAACCGTCACCCCAGATGGTCGCCAGCTTATCGTGGAGCACACACACCATTCACTCACACACTCACACTTATGAGCAATTTAGAGCCTCCGATTAACCTCAGCATGTATTTCTGTGGGAGGACAGATCCGGAGAGAACCCACAGGGACACAGGGAGAGCATGGAACTCCACACAGAAAGGTCCCAGACCAAGGACTTGAACCAGCGACCTTCTTGCTGTGAGGGATAGCGCTAACCATCGCGCCACCCCCAGTGTATCATCAGTGTAATGTTAGCGTATTGTCAGTGACATCAGAATAATGTTAATGTATTGCCAGCATAATGTCAGTATAACGTCAACATATCAATATGACGTCAGTATAACGTCAGCGTAACGTTAGTATCACGTCAGCGTATCGTCAGTATAACGTCAGCTTAACGTTAGTATGACGTCAGCGTATCGTCAGTATAACGTCAGCTTAACGTTAGTATCACGTCAGCGTATCGTCAGTATAATGTCAGCTTAACGTTAGTATCACGTCAGCGTATCGTCAGTATAACGTCAGCTTAACGTTAGTATGACGTCAGCGTATCGTCAGTATAACGTCAGCTTAACGTTAGTATCACGTCAGCGTATCGTCAGTATAACGTCAGCTTAACGTTAGTATGACGTCAGCGTATCGTCAGTATAACGTCAGCTTAACGTTAGTATGACGTCAGCGTATCGTCAGTATAACGTCAGCTTAACGTTAGTATGACGTCAGCGTATCGTCAGTATAACGTCAGCTTAACGTTAGTATGACGTCAGCGTATCGTCAGTATAACGTCAGCTTAACGTTAGTATGACGTCAGCGTATCGTCAGTATAACGTCAGCTTAACGTTAGTATCACGTCAGCGTATCGTCAGTATAACGTCAGCTTAACGTTAGTATGACGTCAGCATATCGTCAGTATAACGTCATCTTAACGTTAGTATGACGTCAGTGTATCGTCAGTATAACGTCAGCTTAACGTTAGTATGACGTCAGCGTATCGTCAGTATAACGTCAGCTTAACGTTAGTATGACGTCAGCGTATCGTCAGTATAACGTCAGCTTAACGTTAGTATGACGTCAGCGTATCGTCAGTATAACGTCAGCTTAACGTTAGTATCACGTCAGCGTATCGTCAGTATAACGTCAGCTTAACGTTAGTATCACGTCAGCGTATCGTCAGTATAACGTCAGCTTAACGTTAGTATGACGTCAGCGTATCGTCAGTATAACGTCAGCTTAACGTTAGTATGACGTCAGCGTATCGTCAGTATAACGTCAGCTTAACGTTAGTATGATGTCAGCGTATCGTCAGTATAACGTCAGCTTAACGTTAGTATCACGTCAGCGTATCGTCAGTATAACGTTAGCTTAACGTTAGTATCACGTCAGCGTATCGTCAGTATAACGTCAGCTTAACGTTAGTATCACGTCAGCGTATCGTCAGTATAACGTCAGCTTAACGTTAGTATGACGTCAGCGTATCGTCAGTATAACGTCAGCTTAACGTTAGTATGACGTCAGCGTATCGTCAGTATAACGTCAGCTTAACGTTAGTATGATGTCAGCGTATCGTCAGTATAACGTCAGCTTAACGTTAGTATCACGTCAGCGTATCGTCAGTATAACGTTAGCTTAACGTTAGTATCACGTCAGCGTATCGTCAGTATAACGTCAGCTTAACGTTAGTATCACGTCAGCGTATCGTCAGTATAACGTCAGCTTAACGTTAGTATGACGTCAGCGTATCGTCAGTATAACGTCAGCTTAACGTTAGTATGACGTCAGCGTATCGTCAGTATAACGTCAGCTTAACGTTAGTATGACGTCAGCGTATCGTCAGTATAACGTCAGCTTAACGTTAGTATCACGTCAGCGTATCGTCAGTATAACGTCAGCTTAACGTTAGTATGACGTCAGCGTATCGTCAGTATAACGTCAGCTTAACGTTAGTATCACGTCAGCGTATCGTCAGTATAACGTCAGCTTAACGTTAGTATCACGTCAGCGTATCGTCAGTATAACGTCAGCTTAACGTTAGTATCACGTCAGCGTATCGTCAGTATAACGTCAGCTTAACGTTAGTATGACGTCAGCGTATCGTCAGTATAACGTCAGCTTAACGTTAGTATGACGTCAACATATCATCAGTATAACATCAGTGTTAACATCAGCGTATTGTCAGTCAGCGTAACAGCAGTATAACATCAGTGTATTGTTAGTATGATGTCAGTATATCATCAGTATAACAGTAGTGTATCATCATAATAACGTTAGCATAACATCAGCGTATTGTCAGTATAACGTTAGCATAACATCAGCATATTGTCAGTATCCCATCAGTGTATTGTTAGTATGATGTGAGCATATCGTCAGCATATTGTCAGCATATCGTCAGTGTAACATCAGCAATAACATCAGCGTAACAGCAGTATAACATCAGTGTATTGTTAGTATGATGTCAGCGTATTGTCAGTATAACGTTAGCGTAACATCAGTGTATCGTCAGTATAACGGTAGTGTATCGTCAGTATAACGTTAGTGTACCATCACTATAATGTCAGTGTATTCTCAGTATCACATCAGTGTATTGTTAGTATGATGTCAGCATATCGTCATTGAACTTCAGTATAACGTCAGTGTATCATCAGGGTAATGTCACTGCCTCTGAAGTGAGAATGAGTCAGGAAGTCAGACAGGAAGAGCACTAATCAATCAGTGAATTTTAGTGAATAATACACTACGTGCAGACCTACTGACCCACAGTCGAAGTATAAAAAACAGAAGTTTTACCAAATCATAGAGTAAATTTCAGCCAGGTAAAACACCTTTTCCACTACAGCAACTAAACCGATTCAATAAGAACTGTGGATATTCACCTTATTCAAACCAAAAGAAATAAATGTTGTTTTATACAGTTTTTTTCTGCTTTACTGAAAACGTACTGAACCGTGAATTTAGTGAACTGTCACACTCCTTTAAATAATCTTTTCTTCCCAGTGAGACTAATCTGACCAATCAGAGCAGAGCTGGTTCTCACCTGCTGTCCCTGATGTTTTCTGGTTCATTTGGAGCCTGATATGTTGTGTTTTAAACTACGTTGGACTGTTGTCAATGAACTTAAATCTCCTGCAATTATAATGCAATTAGAAACAAGCCGTTATTGTTATTGCTGATTTAAAAGAATCTGAGAAATCACACAAGGCCACATTCATATTTTTTATTTTTTGGCGTCCTATGCTCCGAGGCCCGAGGGCATAAACACAATCACCGCCGCCATTAACGGCCTCCATTTGTTAAAGCCGCGGCGCCAAAGATTCAGACTATTGACTTTATAATCAGGCCGAGATACAGATTCGATGACGGGAGAGAATAAGGAGCCTGGAACACGTGCTAGCTCGCCATCCGCTAACATCTGCGGCAGTAAACAGCCGCTGATGGATGGATGGAGGCGTCCCGCTGACCTCTGACCCCAGCGGGGGAGGGGGAGGTCAGGGCCGGGGCTTCCTGCTAACTCATCTGTCCCGCCAGGCTCAGGAGGGCCATTCCTCAGCCGAGCGGCGTGGAGCCATCCTCAGGAATCGCGGCATCGGCTTTGAAGTTTGGCTGCCGCTTCGCGTCGTTTCTTCGCCGTTTCTTCACTGTTACAGTCGTAGTCGACGCCATCGTCGTTGTCGCCGCTGTGCCGGGACGTGTAAAGTCCTTCCAGCTGTTCTGACGGAGTCGCATGTGTAATTCATAAGCGTCGCTTTTAATGAGCGAGAGCCAGGGGCGAAAGTCCTATTTCACTGAGAATAATTTCACTGAGAGAATAATTTCTCTTAATGTCCAAATAAATGAAATACTACTACTAATAATAAATAAAATAAATAACATACTACTATATTACCATAATAATCTGGCCCTATCTTCTTCTTTCTCTCCTTTGCAACTTGTTAAAACAGCAGATTTTGTCCAATAGGGTTAGAACTTTTCCATATTTGCATATTGTTTCCATATATACAAATCTATTTTTCGCATATTAGAAAAAACATTGAATTAAATTCAAGTTTAATTTTTTATTTGGTGAAAATCTTCCAAATTCTGAATAAAAGACTGCGAGACAATGATGCTCAGTTGTCAAATGGCCATGAGCAAACAGGATATCCTGGTCACGTGACCTCGTAAATCGTATGTCCTTCAAAATAAAAGCATCGTTTTCGCATCTAACCGTAAAAACAAAATGGTAAAATTGATTTTATATCACAGGTTTTTAGAAAAATGATTAAAAAATGCCATATGGCAACACTATACAACAGAGGGTTAAAATGTGTGATATTTCATGAATATTCTAAATTATTATTATAATCTACATAAACTTTGGGTCGTCCTTAATGTTTCTCTAATTTACAGAAAGTCTCCATCTCTTATCAATTTAAAGTTATAGCCTTTTGAAATTAAGACGTCACAATTAAACATTCTAGAAAAAAATCCTTTGGTGCCTAAAGGGTTAAAAGTAATAATAGTAGTTATAGCAGTGTTCCATATTTATTAATATTAATACATAAGGCAAATGAGAACATGAATCAAAGAGGGTAAAAAAATGAAAATCCACATCCTTCCTCCCTCCCCCTAGTTACTGTTGCTACGGTAATTTACATCGTTAGAGCTCGTTAACGATCATTAGGTCTGATCTTAACCAGACTGGTAAAAAAGAGGCTGATTTTGGGATAATTTTGAACAAGTGGTGAAATAAATGACTTACTGGCCTCTACATGTTAGTTTGATTGTTTTTTTCCTATTAGCAGACTGTCAAAATTAGCCACAGGCTCCGCCCACTGGACAACAGCTTCTGGACCAAACCACTTTGAGAAATAAAGGTGGGGGGTCATCATTCAACAATTAAGAAACACATTGTTTTACATTTATTTCAAATTTCTTTTATATTCCAAATGATTTATTTGTGTTTACAAAGACTTTTTCAGGATTTACACCCATGGCGGGAATGACTAAACGAACGGCGGCGAACACGGCGCTCGCGGCACCTGTTTCTGCTCGAGTCCGTGAAGAAAAGACGAGATTTAAGGAGTGAAAAACATCTGCGAGCGGGAAGGAAATTGCAGCTAATTACTTTAACAGGGACGAGGCTTCAACAACTAGTTGGAACACAAAATTAAAGCATGAAAAAACGCAGAGTATGTGTGTGTGTGTGTGTGTGTGTGTGTGTGTGTGTGTGTGTGTGTGTGTATAAACAGCATGTTGGCTTGTGGTTCAGCATTTATGAGCTGTGGCTCAGAAGTGGCTGCAGGATTATTTTGTGCACAACTACAGGGGAGGTAACACACACACACACGCACACACACGTTGAAATTGTTTTATTGCCCTGTATGTTATAAGTTCCATCAAAATTTCAGCTGCAATAATTAGTCAATGAATTGATTAGTTCAACTATTACATCCATCGACAGCTATTTTGAGATTTGATTCATCGATTTGAGTCATTTTTAAGAAGAAAACGTCCAAATTCTCTGGTTCCAGCTTCTCTTCTCTGATTATTTCCTGGTTTCTTTATTCTTCTATAATAATAAACTGATGATCTTTGGGTTGTGGACAAAAAAAAAGACATTTTAGGTTGAATCTTCAGCTTTAGGAAACACTGATCCACTATTTTATGAAAAATCATCTTTAAATGATGCTGAGAAGAGGTCAGGGCTGCAACTAACTGATTAATCTATTGATCACTGAAATGATTAATCAATTAGTTGTTGTAGACCAACCAAAGATCATCAGTTCACTAAAAGACTAAAGAAACCAGGAAATAATCTTCCTTTCTTCTTAAAAATGACTCAACTCATCGAAATATCAATCAAATCCTCAATTGATTATCAAAATAGTCGTCAAATAATGTAAAAGCTGGTGACTAATCGATTAATCGACTAATAGTTTTTACTCTGTGAGGTTTATTGTCTTTATTCTGACAGCTGCACCAAATCAGAACCTTTGTATATGAGAATATAAATAAACTGTCATCTCCTCCATTTTGATAAATCCTGCATCAAATCCTTCCATCTGCTGCAGGACTCGCCGTGGTCCAGGTTCCGACCCGGAGTCCTGGCAGAGACCCGGACCCCCGCGGACCAAGGGACCGATTTAGCCTGTCGTGGAGGTGGGAGCGTTTGTTTCTCGGCCGAACTTATGAGTCAGTCGCGACTGGGATTTTTACACCGGTCCTCCTCCCACTTTTACTACCAATTCTGTTTTAACTTCACCCTCATAAAAAAAAAAAAAAACAAAGAAAAAAAAAACAAACGTTTCCCTTTTCGGTTTGAAACTTTGAGCAATAGCTGAAAATCATCCTATATAATAACATGAATAAATCTTAGTGGGAATAATTTATATTCTAATCCATATGGATAAATACACACAACCAGACACACCAAAACCTAAAAAAAAAAAAAAAAAAACACGTCTACTTTATCCAAATCAAAACTATTTTACTTGGATTTAGTCGCTGGAACCGCTGAGAAAAAACAGCCGTGGACTAAAAAAATGCTGAGGTCACCATTCTCCAGCAGAACCACATCCACACAGCGTGTTTTTACTAGCTACCAACCAAACGCGCTTCACGTTTCACTCATTCATTAAACCGTTCAATAATATTTTACTGCAATTTTTAGCTCTGCGAGTCGCGATGCCAGATAAATTCTGGCGGACGACGCTGGATCGTTTTATAGCTTGATGTTAGTTGGGTTTTCGTGCCTGAAACTAAACAGATTTAATGAAAGAAAATATCAGAATCAGCATTTAATGACCCGAATGTGTAAGAAGTGTTTAATTGTAGGCTGGAAACTCTTCTTCCTGTTGTTTAACGCCAGAAAACTGGTCCGATTTTGTCTTATTGTAAAAAAATAATGTACAGTAGTGAAACGTGAAGACTCATAATTATTTAATCTGGTTTGATTTGTGCCGTGAATCACAGCTATTGAAGATCATAGTTTAATGTACAATATAAATCTTGAATCTTAAATAATCTATAAATATCCTGAATATTTAAGTTCACGTCTTCCCCTGCTGGACACTAGAGCCGCGACAATTGATCGATTAATCGATTAGTTGCAGACGTTGATTCATTTGAGTCATTTTTAATAATAAAATGTCCAAATTCTCTGGTTCCAGCTTCTCTTCTCTGATTATTTCCTGGTTTCTTTATTCTTCTATAATAATAAACTGGTGATCTTTGGGTTGTGGACTGTTTGTCTGACATGGATAATTTTGAGCATGCTTTTATTTTGAAGGGGCCCTATTTTGACCTTTTTCCCAGTTTAATATTTTATTTTTAATGGTTTATTCATAAAAAAAATAGCTGTTTTTATGGTCATAAAGAACCTTAGTAACAATATCAATCAATTAATTGATTAGTTGCCAATTATTACATGAATTGATTAATGGATTTGAGTCATGATGTTTGGGTTGTGGACAAAAAAAACACATTTTCGGTTGAATCTTCAGCTTTTGGGAAACACTGATTGAACCAAACAACTAATCGATTAATCGTTTCAATAATAGATTATCTAGTATAAAAACAGTCATTAGTTGCAGCCCTACTATTGATATTCCCCGTAGGAGTAAATACACATCACTTGGTGAAGTAAAACAGCTCGTAGGTGACAGAGTTCAGGTCATACTTCTGGTTTCTGCCTGTCGCCTCCGGACTACAGCATAGGTCAAAGGTCACAGGGAGGACGTCCCCAGGTTGGGAGCAGGTGGGAAGCACTTCAACTTCAAAGCGGATTCGGACCCGCGACAGAAATACCAGGACAGAACTGAGAGGTCAAAGGTCAAAAGTCTATAAACATGTACGACCTTTTGCATCTATGACAACTACAACCAGCGATTAGTCGATTAATCGATTGTCAACTGTTGTATTAATCGCCAACTATTATCAATATCAAGAGTCATTTTTTTAAAGAATTCTCTGGTTTCAGCTTTTCAAATCATTTCATTTTCTGGTTTCTTTAGTCAAATAATCGATTAATCATTTCAGTAATTGATAGATTAATGTAGTATCAGAACAGTAGTTACATTACAACTATTACATTAATCTCTGATTATTTTGATAATCGATTAATTGATTTGAGTCATTTTTAAGAAGAAATTATCTAATGAGACGATATGAGGCTGTTTTTTTAACCAGGCACTTTTGTTCCTAGTCTTAAAACTTGGCCCATTTGAGCAGCAGACATGTTGAGTTCCTCACTTCCTGTGTTGAAAATGTAAACTTAAAGTCTCAGCGCTTCAGTTTATACTCCGCTGAGTCATAGTTGGCTCCATGCTAACATAGCTTAGCGCTATATTTAGCCGCCAGCACGCAGAGGCTCAATGCTAACACTTAAGCTATGTGGTGAATGACAATAGACGACACGCTAACACCTGATGACACATGTCTGTAGGCTTCACCAACTCTTTAACGTGTTTAAAACCACACGGAATGGAATTTAATAAGAGATAAAGTATTAAAGATCAACAAAAGGCTCCGATCGGAAAATAATGTTTGAGCTAAAACACAAATATATTAATTAATTCCATTATTTCCTGTTTTTTTAGTTTTTTATAATAGTAAACTGATGATCTTTAGGTTGTGGACTGTTGGTCTGGACAAAAAACACTGATCGATGTTTTACACAATTTTATGAAACAAGTAATCGATTAATCGTTGTTTTATGACTAAAATAAATGTTTCCAATCAACAGTATTTTATATGTATGTTTATCTCCATGTTAAAACCATTCATCAGGTATCTCTAAATGTGTCTCTGAAAAAAAAAAGATCTGACTTGGATGAATTCATTCCTCTGGTCCTAAGGTACTTTCACACCAAAGCAGTAAAAACCCATTTCTCTGTCCCTTCACCTCCTCTACGACTTCAGCTAGAAGCTAAAAACCAAAGCTGTAAAACAACAAGGAGCCTCACCGTGAGGTGCTGGAACAGCCACGCTCTCAGGATGTTGGTGGCCACTTTGGGGAAGATGCCTCTCTTCTTGTTGTGCAGCTTGTCTTTGTCGGGGTCGTCGTCGTCGCCGGTGCTGGGAGAAGCCATGCTGTTATCCAGGCAGTCACCTGAACACAACACCAACGGAAAACTTTAAACTTTATTCAAGGCTGCGTGAAAATCAGCCTGAATAACGGACAGTAACAGCAACACACTGGTGTTTATGGACACAAAAATCCATTAATCAATTATCAAAATAGATGGAAGTTAATGTGATAGTTGGCAACTAAACAATTAACCCGTTAAAACTCCAGGTTAAACTCCATTGCTCCACTAATCATGTACAAATATAGTGAAGCTATACATCAAATTAAACAGGAGAAACTCCACTACAAGCACATATAAGTCATATTTACACACACCAAACACAACTCCAACACCAAGCTAATTAATTAACAAATATGAAAATCGGTATACGATCATAAAGCCGACCCACTCGCCACATTTTGATGGCTAGCGCTCTGATACTTCATGTTATACAAACAAATGACATCTCATATGAAAGCTGAGACTGTGACGAGTCCAACGGTACCATCAGTGTAGCTTTATGACAAAAACTCAGTAAACTAGCAGCCAAAAAACACTACAGTAAAAAGTCGCTTGTTTGAAGCGACTAACAAAAAATGTGTTTTTTTGAAATTTTTGAAAATGTTTATTTGAGATCAATAAATGGTCGTTTAGTGTCGACCAACATCTCTGTGTTTATTCCAGAGACATACCCTACTGACTATGGGGATGTCCTAAACATAAAAAAGGGCTGGAGGTCAAGGGGTTAATCAACTAATCATTGCAGCTCTGCTAACTACATGTATTATAAGGTGATCAGTAGCTGAGTGGTTTACCACCAATGGAACCACTGTCCACCCATCACTAATATCACATTATCAGTTAGAGCTGCAATAAGTTGATAACTTTTACATTATTCACCCACTATTTTCACAACTGATTCATCGATTTAAGTCATTTCTAAGAAGAAAATGTCCAAAATGACTTATTCTCTGGTTTCTTTAGTCTTCTATAATAGTAAAATGATGATCTTTCCGTTGTGGACGGTCGGCCTGGACGAAAAAAGACATTTTAGGTTGAATCCTGTATTTTCCCATCACTACAGATCATTGCAGCATCAGTGTGGAAACATACTTAACTTACACTTAAAGTTCTGCAGGTTTAAACATCTGCCGTAGAACCTGAACCCAGCAGAGTTCAGCGACAGAGTTTCGTAAACGCGGAACACCGTGAACCACGTGGTGTCCACATACTCTACATTTGGCCAATCTGAGCCGTTATTCCAGCCTCTTTTCCGTCTCCCAGCAGGACCCTCGTCCCTCTCTCTCTCTCTGTGTTTTTATTCCAGGGCTGACCTCAGGAGTGAGGTCAGCGTTATTAGAGCGTTGGATTGGCTGTTGGATTCACGGCGGGCCCCTCCCACCTCCAACCGGCGGAGGGGGAAATGGTCCGTAGTGGAAATGTGGTGGAAAATAAAGACTCTCTCTCTCTCTTTCTCTCTCTGTTTCTCTCCGTCTCCAGTGAGCGTTCTTCCAACAGACCACGGCTAATAAAACTTTGCACAAACAGTTCTTAAAGAGCGCAGCGACGGAGGAGGCAGGCAGCACGACGAGTGTTTGTTTCCGTCGATCTAACATGAGGAGCGGGGAGGGAGCGGCGATGGACTCAGTGAGAAGGAGGGCTGTGTTTTTTTTCTCTCTGCATGTTTATTAATGTACATTTCAGATGTGTTTTTATTGGTAGAAACGGGTCCTGGTAAAGCACTTCATCGTCTCTGGATGGATCCACGCAACATAAATTATCTTTATCATTATTATTATTATTATTATAGAGCAGTCCATGCTGTAAATTAGAGAACTGGTGGTTTCATTTCAGGAATTATGGACAAACTGCAGCAGCAGAATGTTTGAGATTTTCTTTATAAAAACTAACGTGAAGCTGAATGCGTTTCTCTGCAAAGATGAATCGATTAGTCGCCAACTATTACATTATTCTCCAATTGATTAATCGATTTTTTAAAGAAGAAAATGACTCATTCTCTGGTTTCTTTAGTCTTCTATAACAGATAAAAACTGATGAAAAAAGACGTTTTCTGTTGAATCTTCAGTTTTGGGAAACACACACATTTTATAGCATTTAATGAACCAAGCAACTAATCGATTAATCGTTCATTGAGAGATTAATCAGAATAGTTAGTTGCATATTTATAATCTTAAGTTTTTCCATGTTTTTATCTTTTTCTTCTCGTGGTGTCTATATGGCCTCGGTGACTAGAGCTGCAATGATTTATTAGTGATTAAGACAATGATTATATCAAATAATCGCCAACTATTTTGTTAATCAATTGATTTGAGTCAACTTTAAAAAGAAAATCTCAAATTCTCTGGTTCCAGCTTCTCTTCTCTGATTATTTCCTGGTGTCTTTAGTCTTATATAATAGTAAACTGCTGATCAACAAAGAACTAGAGCTGCAATTACTCTGGTAATTAATCTATCGATCATTGAAACGATTAATCGATTAGTTGTTTGGTTCATAGTGTAAAATGTTGATCGGTGTTTCCCAAAGCTGAAGATTCAACCTACATAATCAGATTCTTCAGGCTTGAACCAGAGAATTTGGATATTTTCTTCTTAAAAATGACTCAAATCGAATAATTAAGTTTGCAACTAATTGATTAATCAACTTTTTTTTCTTAAATTTGTAAAAATAGACATTAAAAGGTAAAAGTAAATATAAAATGTCAAAAAAACGTAAAAGAAAAATTGAGAATTATCCAAAAATATGATACAAATTCTATAAAATAGTCTTTTTTTTTGTCCAAAACCCAAAGATCATCAGTTTATTATTATAGAAGAATAAAGAAACCAGGAAATAATCAGATTTTAGGACCTGGAACCAGAGAATTTGGACATTTTCTTCTTTAGTAATCTTCTTCTATTTATACCTTTTTAAGAAGAAAATGTCCAAATTCTCTGGCTCCAGCTTCTAAAATCAGATTATCTCCTGGTTTCTTTATTCTTCTATAATACTCATCAGTTATTTTTCCAAACCTCCTGATCCAGACTCAGACTGTGTTTCTCTGTGTGTTTTTTTCTGGCTCCTCCTGGATTCTCCAATTGGTAAAGCTCCAGCTGACTTTGGAACACGATGCATGTGTCTGTTGTTCATATTTCAGCCTCTAAATTTCGCAGCGATGAGTGGAAACAGAGGTTAGAAGCTTTTGAAAACTTGTTTACCTGCTGCTTCTGTTATTTACTGCGAAACCAAGCTCTCCTCCTCGCCTTCCGCAGGTTGTTGTTGTCGCGAACCATTAGCAGGTTCGGGTTCTGGACCTTTTTCTCCTCGTAGAGAAGGAGGGGAGGAGGCGTAAATCAGCCTCAGGGAGCCGGCGCTTCGGCCTAATGAGGCTGAGAGCTTGTTTATGGAGTTACGCATCATTTTTATGATTATTTCCACCTTTTCAGGCTGCGCCCGCTCAGGCAGAATCCCCCCTCTGTTCGGTCGGGGGGTTGGTTACCCGCCCGCCGATGGCCTGGGACCTGGGGTCCGCCCGGCCCCTAACCCCGGGCCCCGACGCCGTTAAAAAACGGCGAGGAGAAAATGAGGCTCGTTAAAACGGGCAGAGAGAGCGCAGTAAAAAAACACCAGGATTTAGTGGCTTTCAGCTGAAACGGCGCATTATTGTCTGAAAGAGGGTGACGGAGCGGGGTCACCGGCCTCAAAATCCACCGCTGAGGGTCACGAGTCGAGTCATGTGGTCTGTTGACCTTTAACCTGTTAAAGTCCCCCCCAAAAAAAACCCTGATACATCAGCAGCATTTAGTTTTATCCATATATAACATGAGAAAACCTCAGTAATCACTTAGAAACACATGTAGTTCATCAGCGTGGAGCCGATTTGAAACTCTAGAGTTATATATTAATAGTTTAGATCATCAGTTTATTATTATAGAAGAATAAAGAAAGCAGGAAATAATCAGAGAAGAGAAGCTGGAACCAGAGAATTTGGACATTTTCTCCTCACAGATTTATTAATTGATAATCAAATGGTTGGTAGTTAATGTGATAGTTGGTAACGAATCAATTAATTTATCAATCATTGCAGCTCTAGTAGCAGAAACACTATCGAAGATATAAAAATCTGCTGGAGATGGGAAACATGCACCTAATGATTATTTAGATTTATATATTGATTATTCATTAATTGATTAGTTGTTTGGTTTAAAAATGTTGGAGATTCAACCTAAAATGTAGGATATTATTATAGGATATTATTTTAGATACAGTTTTAGTTTTCTTTTGTTTGAACAGTTTATTATCCAGCGATGATAACAAGTCCACAGGGATTCCTACACAACACTCCGGTACTGGTGTGTAGGGACTATTTTAATAGTTGTTTTTTGGTTCATAAAATGGTTCAAAATGTCAAAATTGTTTTTCCCAAAGCTGAAGATTCAACCTAAAAGGTCATTTTTTTGTCCAGACCAACAGTCCACAACCCAAAGATCATCAGAGAATAACCAGAGAATAACCAGAGAAGAGAAGCTGGAACCAGAGAATTTGGACATTTTCTTCTTAAAATTGTGTCTAATAATTAATCGATTGTCAAAAGAGCCAAAATCATTGCAGCTCTAGTTTCCTGCATCAACACAACTCATAGCTTCCATTGTCCAACTGGGGGAACTCAAATTTCATCATATTTTCCCAAAGTGCAATGACAATAGAGATTCATTCATTCATCAGTCAGTCATTTTCTACACCTGCTTATTCCTCATTAGGGTCACATGGTCTGCTGGAGCCAATCCCAGCGTGTTACAGTGAGAGGCAGGGATACACCCCAGATGGTCTCCAGCCAATCGTGGGGCACACACACCATTCACTCACACACTCACACCTACGGGCAATTTAGAGTCTCCAATTAACCTCAGCATGTTTTTGGACTGTGGGAGGAAGCCGGAGTACCTGGTGAAAACCCACGCAGACACGGGGAGAACATGCAAACTCCACACAGAAAGGTCCCAGACCCAGGACCAAGGAGGTCTTGAACCTGTGACCTTCTTGCTGTGAGGCAACAGCGCTAACCCCTGCTCCACCGTGTCGCCCTCATTCATTTGTTCAAAGCAAAAAGTCAAAATAAGACAAAACCTGATGAAAGAACCCAGTGGTTGATGGTCTGTAGCAGCAGATTTATGTTCCCGTCTCTGACATATGTGACATTTCCCTGATATTAGCGTATTGGAGTGTTCTCAACACGCTGTGGTCGTAGGTTTGGTCAGATTCAGACACAGAAAAAGCCTCGGTTAGCTTTAGAGAAACACGGTGGGCTTGGAGTTTGACGTTAATATTTCCTCGAGGTTCGGAGACCTTCATCGTCCCCGGTTGCAATAACAACCGCACGCCTGACGTGACGTGGTGACAGCTGAGCAAACTCCGCCGCTCCACGAGAAGCCAAAAAAAAAAAAGCGGCCACCGCTGCCTCGGAGGCTCTCGGCTGCAGATGTTATCGTCCAGATGATCCTTCATCATCAAACCCCCAAAAACATGTGTTCGCCGAGGAAGAAATTCCTCCGAAAAAGAGGCAGAAGGTGAGGAGAAGCAGAGGTTCTGGATGATGGATTTCAGAAACGTCTCGCTTAAATCAAGCTTATCCAAGGTGGTTTCTGATTGGTTCCTTTAGACGCATCGGCTGCTTAAACGAAGGTCGAAGTCTCCGAACCGGAGATAAAGAAAACCACAGGCCTGTTTCACTTGGCTCAATAACAGGAAGTGTGTGTGTGTGTGTGTGTGTGTGTGTGTGTGTGTGTGTGTGTGTGTTGACGTATCAGTTACTACATCAGAAGTGTGTGTATGACTGTGTATTTTCATGTAATTATTTATGTCTCTCTGTGTATTTAAAGTAGGTTTGTCCTTAATTATTTATGAATTATTGAATTATTTTTTGTAAAATGACAAGAAAACTACAGTCAGATTAAATCCCACAGCCCAGTTCTTGTTTTGACAAACCAACAGTCAGAAAACATGCAAAATATTCACTTTAGTGTTGTCAAACACAAAGAAAAGCTCTAATTGTGTAGACACAGATAATATATAAGTAAACAGATATTTATTCATCTATATATTGATTTGATTTGTGTTAATTATGTTTATTATTATTACTACTACTATGTTCTTGTATTTAATAATTTACACATATATTTATTTTATTTTTATGCCTATTACTGGACAAATGAAAAAAAGAAATTAGAGAAAAATAATATTACATATTTATATAAATACATTTTTTTGTTTAATTAATTAAAACGTATTATTATCAGTTTTAATTATTATACTATATTTTTGGTTTTCTTTTTTCATGATTTAATTTTTAAAATAATTAATATATATACATATATATTCATTTTCTTTATTTTTTATTTTTTTTGCCCCTCACTGGGTGTATAAAAAAAATTAGAGAAAATAATATTACATATTTATATAAATGTATTTTTTGTTTAATTATTTATTATTATCAGTTTTAATTATTATTATTATTATTACTATATATTTTGTTTTCTTTTTTCATAATTTATTTTTTTAATAATTAATATATATACATATATATTCATTTTCTTTATTGTTAAATTTTTATGTCCCTCAGTGGGTGTATAAAAAATTATTTCTATGTTAATTTATTATTATTATTTTTGTGTTAACTGTGTTAATTATATAAAAATATTAATCATTATTACTACTACTACTATTGCTGTATTTTTCTGTTTTCTTTTTCTATCCTGTTGATGTATTGATTTATGAACAAATTGAAATAAAAGTAAGATTTCATAAATTAACAGCCTGTTCTTTTCCAGCTGTAAAGAACTCCATAAATACTGAAACATAATACATGTGCTGATTCTCTATTCACAAAGACAGAGACTTTGAACAACCTTCCACAGAAGCTTCCAGCTCATCTATTTTTTGGGAGGCAGTGGGTTTATATCTCTGCATCGTGTTGTCTGGCAACAAAACAACAATAGACAACATCAGAGAAACGCAGCTTCTAAGCTAGCAGTCAATATCTCAGCGTGACGTGACGTATATTTACTCCCAGCGTGGTTAGCGCTCTGCGAGGAGCCCGGGATCCTTCCACTCGGGTGGCATGTTCCCCACTTTGGGGAGTTTCAGCTACGGTGCAACTGGAGCCGGGTGGATCCCCTCTCCTGCATGGACCATTAATCCTCCAGTTCCTCCAGGAAATGTCAGAGTCGGGCAAGGCTCCCTCCACTTAAAGGGGAACGATGGCGGCCGTTAAAGCCGAGGGGCCTCGGAATCTGCTGTCGTGACCTTCTCGCTCTTAAAGGTTAAAACGTCTTTGTCGAATCCGTGCGCTTGTTAGGGATGTTCCCAATTAACCCACTAGTTGTTTAAAACATTTACAGCATTGTTAGTTGTCACCAGAAACACAAACTGCTGTTTTGTTGTGCAGATGTTATGCAGCCTGCAGCCAACAGGAGGCAGCACTTCCTCCTCACTGATTTCAGAAAATCAGCACAGTTTGGAACTAGTCCGAAAAAAGAAGTTGAAAACAGGATAATATGCAGGTTGTGTGAAAATAAACCAGGAAATAAGCACATTCAGCGCAGGCATGTGGACGCTAGCCTACATGGAGCGCAAGCTAGCAGTTAGCTAGCGTGTTTGTTGCACAATGGTCAATGATAAGCAGAGATAAGTGCATCAGCACTATTTAAATTATGATAAATAACAATGGTGATTGTTTTCTGAGTGTTTTTCACTGTAGATGAGTCAACTGGTCTGATTTTTTATGTTAGCTGTTAGGATCATGGTTCTGGTTCTTCTTGTAGAGTTGTAGAATAAAAAGGGAACTGGACTGGACTTCAGTTCTGAGACTTAATGCCAGAAACCCAGGCAGGTTTCAGGAATTTAAATTTAAGACTTTTTAAGACCCTTTTAATGCCATCTTGAATGAAATTTAAGACTGAATTAAAAAAAAAATCCTATAAATATAAGCGATGGTTGGAAATCCTGCTGTACTAGAACATCTTTGACCCATGGTTCGAAGGAGTTTGAATTCCTTTGGTCAAAGAATGCGCCTAGCCTCCTCGGTATTAGCAACAGGTTTTAGCCAACGCTGCTTAAACTTGCACGTCCACAACCACTTTCCAGTGATGAAAGGCAGAAAGAAAGGAAGGAGTCTGTCTCTGAGTCTTTAACGGTGGCGGTAATGCTGCCAACCGCCGTTAAAACACAAAAAGAAGAGTCTGTGTGCTCAATTAAACCATAAACCAGAAAAAAAATAATAAAAGACCAGACAATTTAAGACCAGAGTGCTGTATTTAAGGAATTTCTAGTGACGTTAAGACTTATCAAGGATCCACAGACAACCTGTAAAACTCAGAATGGGTGGGTCTACGGGACAAAGTCACATGACCACACCACTGAAACTGGGGGGTGGTCATGTGACTAGGGGTCACATGGCCCCAGGTGAGGTTTAAACGTCCTGGACAGCATTGTATATGGTAGATAGATGGTGTCTTAGGCCCCCATCTCTGTTTAGAGAAGTTTTCTCTAAGTGGACTCTCAAACCATGTGTCTTCCCTCTCCCAAACAAGGACATTGGAGTCGTCAAAAGAGTGGTATTTATCCTTCAGATATAGATGTCCAGCTGAGGTGTTTAACTACCTGGGTTCCTGGGATTAGTCTCAGAACCGGAGAAGCCTCTCGGATGAGAGAAAATGTCTTCAAACAAGCTAAAATGTCCAGTAGCCTTGTTTGCTACAACTCCACAAGAACAAGACGAGCTGGACGACTGAGAACCTTCACGGACATGCCTGGTTCATGTTAGTAATCATGTTGGCTAAGGTAGAGCTCCATGGTGTTTCTAAGGTCTGCCCAAACCCACGCTAGGATCTGAGACCCATACAGGTCCAGCTCCATGTCATTTTAAAATGTCTTTTAATAGGGTTAGGTACCGGTACCAGGTTGGGTCCAGCTCTATTTTTTTCCAAGTCCTGGTTTAATAACTGATTATGTACCTGATGGACAACTCTAGGTTGTGTGTAAATGAACAGCATCCAGGCTGTTTCAGCACATTTGTGTGGATCCCTCTCTTTCTGGTTCCCTCAGGCACCAGGTAAAAAAAATACCAAAATCAAGAAAAATGATAAATTAGCAATGGATTAAGAAGCAGAGAATTTGGAAATTGTCTTCTTAAAAATGACTCACATTGATTAACTGATTATCAAATTAGTCGGCAATTAATGTGATAGTTGTAGCTCTAGTCTGTTTTATGATAACAGTCTCAGCCTGGCAGATTAATCAATAGAAAAATGAAGAACTAGCAATGGATTAGTACGATTCAAGGTAATTCTCCTCAAAGGACTTTTCCTACTAAATACACAATACGTTTTAATTATTGAGGTTTAATTCTTGGTGGTGGATGCATTGTAGGGCTCCAACTAACGCCTATTCTGATAGTCTATTGATCCAAATAACGATAAATCGATGAGTTGTTTGGTTCATAAAATGGTGAAAAATGTTGATCAGTATTTCTCAAACTTTTTTGTGTCCAGATCAACAGTTCACAAGATCCTCAGTTTACTATTAATAAAGAAACCAGGAAATAATCAGAGAAGAGAAGCTGGGATTGTTTCAGTATAGTTTAGTTTTACAGTCAGGTTGGATTAGAGAAGCATTGTTGAGTATTTTTCAGAATTTTGGACCCTTGAAGACCTCTAGTCTACAGAGCGGCACCTTTCCACCCTTCTTAAAGGTGCATCTCCATCAGATACTCTGCAACAGGACGACCCACCAGCTTTTAGTCTGTTATAAAACCAACTTCCCTACTAACCTCGTCCACCTCCATCAGATTCTGTTGTATTAACTAAGCATCCAGTCCCACTTAGAAACACCATCCCCCCTGAAAAAAGACTCAGAGGGACGTCTTCTTCTTTTAAAAACAGCCTCCTAGACCAGTTACGCCTCGGTGGAGTCTTGGACTGAGGCCATGGGTGTGTATTTGTAAATAGTTTGTCTTTATCTGAGTGCTCTGGTGGTGGAGACGTCTCATTTGACCTTAATTGCTGCTTCATGCCTCTGCGGCCGCAGCTCGGTCTGCTCGGGTTCAGAGTCCCTGTACGGACGCAGCATGTCGGGTGCAGAGATAGTCTTTCACTCAGAGAACCCGAGGAACACGTGTAAACTTCCGTTGTGGGACATAAAGCTGTGATTCTTCCAGCTCCAACCTTCCCCCCCTCTCCTCTACCGTGTCCGTTTATTTTCAAACTTACATCGAGTCCAACGCGTCGGGAAACCTCGGCCGTCCGAGGCGTAGACGCGTTGATTTATGAGGAGGACGTCCGGCGGCAGCGACTCACCTTGTTCGCTGCTGTTGTCGCCGCTGTGAGACGTCTGTCCGCCGCTGGACGGTCCCGGCGTCCCGGACGACCGGATCGACGCCGCGTCGTCGTGATCTCTGCTCCACGAAATCTGCAGTGACGGGAAAAAAAAGACTAAATGAGACGCGGAACGGAATCAGGTCCATTCAGGTTAACAGATACATATTTAAAATTCTGCCTCCAGGTATTTCATGTACATCACTTCACACCAATGGAGCTGCAACGATTAGTCGATTAATCGATTAGTTATTCCGCAGCTATTTTGATAATCAATTAATCAGTTTGGGTCAAAATAAAATTTTTATTGTATTTATGGCTTTTTCCCAATTGAGCTCATATTTTTCCAATATCGAGATAACAAAAGGATTAATGAATTAGATGCCAACTATTTTAATAATTGATTAATCGATTTGGATCCTTTTAAGGAACAAAATGTCCAAAATGACTCAAAATAATTGGTGATCAATGTGATATTTGGCAACTAATCAACCAGTTGTCGCAGCTCTACTGTCCATGAAGTATAACCAAAGTCATAAACTCAACTTTATTAGAGAAAATAAACACAAGATTAGTCGATTAATCGATTAGTTGCCAACTTTTACATTAATCACTATTCTGACGAACGATTTGAGTCATTTTTAAGAAGAAAATGTCCAAATTCTCTGGTTCCAGCTTCTAAAATCTGATTCTTTTCTGGTTTCTTTAGTCTTTCATAATAGTAAACTGATGATCTGGACAAAAAAAGACATTTTAGGTTGAATCTTCAGTTTTGGGAAACACTGATCCACATTTTATGAACCAAACAACTAATTGATTATTGATTTCAGTGATTGATAGATTAATAAACAGATGTGCTACACTGTATTTATGCATTGTATGATTGAAAATATCTTCTATTTTGTACAAAAAGTCCTTTGAGGAGAATTATCTTGAATTGTCTTTTGTCTATTTCTAATTAATCATTTTTATATTGATTAAACGATAACTCGATTAATAGATTTTAGTCATTTTTAAGAAGAAAAAGTCAGTCAGTGGTATCTTTTAGGAATCTTAAAGTCAATTATATCCTCTGCCAGGCTGAGACTGTTATCATAAAGCAGCTACAAAGATTAGTTGACAATTATCACATTAATTGTCAACTAATTTTATAATCAATTAATCAATTTTAAAGAAGAAAATGTCCAAATTCTCTGGTTCCAGCTTCTCTTCTCTGGTTATTCTCTGGTAAACTGATGATCTTTGGGTTGTGGACAAAAAAAAAAAGACATTTTAGGTTGAATCTTCAGCTTTGGGAAAACATTTTTGACATTTTAAACCATTTTCTGAACCAAACAACAACTATTAAACTAGTCCCTACACACCAGTACCAAGCAGATTTCTAGTGTCGACAGATGTGAGAGTGTCGTGTAGGAATCCCTGTGGACGTGTTATCATCGCTGGATAATAAACTGTTCAAACAAAAGAAAACTAAAACTGTATCTCTAACAATATCCTACAATCCAGCACATGCAAGGTAGAAATCATGTTCTCCGCCGAAAAGTCAGAAAATACTGAATAAAAAAAAAAACTGTGGGTCAAAAGTTACATCTTTAAATATTTAGCTTTTTACAACTAAAAGCCCCAAACCTCACTGTCATGTATTAGTATGAAAACCATTAAATCCTCTCATTTGAGAAGCTGAAAGCAGCGATTCTTTGGCAACGTTCAGACAACATCTGCAAGTCCTGAATCATTCCGATCCTCCGACGCCATCGCACTCACTGTACGCTGCAAACCTACGGTGTCGCAGCTTCGAAATCTTAATTAGTTCCCCTCGAACAAAACCGGCACAGCGCCACCTACAGACGTTTGATTGACGGGCGGGTGGCGGAGGGGGGGGGGGGGGGGGGGGTCAATGGAAACACTTGAGGTTGAGACTAAAACAACAGCCAGGGAAGCAGGAGGATTACTGGCACATCACACGACCAAAGGAGGCATTTGAAACGCAACGAGAGCTTTGGAGCCGCCGGTCATCCGACACTAAGCCGCTCCAGTTCACACTTGTTGGTGTTTAAAGGGTTAAAGGCCTGACAAGTGGCTGCTGAGAGGCTGATTTAAAACCAGCTCGACCTGGCTCCGAAAACAAAGACAACCTGACTTTTCACCTCTTTTTTTATTTCTGCTTCTCCGGGAAAAAAAAAAAAATAGTCGTCACGAGTCCAGTGGAAGGAAAAAAAAACAAAAACGTCCGAGTGTTTGATCCGCGCTCGGAGACGGATAAAGACGCAGCGGCTCGAACTGACTCGTTTCCAGCTGCAGATGTGACTCCTGCAGCTGGATGATTAAACTTTCTGCTCATATTCGCTGGTGCCAGGGAGGACTGATAAAAAGTTAGAGCCCAGAACCTCCCAGTCGTCAGGCGATTTCCGCAAAATCCGCCGCAAAATCAGATCAGTTTTTCTGATTTTACGACTTAAAGGTGTGTGTTTGGGCTAAAGGAACATTTCAGTTTGAGTCTATAAACCACTGACAACATTTACCCCAAAATCCAAATAGAAATCTTATCGTTTAGAGCATTTATTGGCAGAAAATGACAAATGTTTTCAGACCTCTCAAACAACAAAGAGAGAGTTCAGAAATATTTGGTGCAATAACCCTTATTTTTATTCATCTCTTTTCTTTATCCGCTTTCTTTTTACTGAAAATCTACTGACAATTATTAAAAATGTACTAAAAACCTACTGAAACTTATTGAAAATTACTGAAAATCTGCTTAAACTTTATGAAAATCTGCTGATTTAATGAAAATCGACTGAAAGTGACTGAAATAATCCACTGAAACTTGCTGTGAATGACTTTTTTGTGTCTTGTTGCTCTCCACAGTCTTTACCATTGTTCTTTGGTGACTTTATTCTACTCCTGGTTCCTCTTTAAGCAGAATGAGGTGAACATGTGTTGGAATTCATCAGACGCTGGAATGAAATGGTTGGAAAACATGTAGAGATGCTGATTTCAGAAGGAAATGATGCAGCGGTCTCTGTATCTTCTCTTGTTCAGCAAAGAGACAACACTGTTTTGGATAATGTTGGATTCAAAGGACCAGATTTAACCGAGAGGATCGAGCGTCTGTCCTGGTTCTACCAAGTAGAAATGTGACTATAGACTATAGAAACTGAAGAAAAATGACAATTGAGTGGACGTACGTAGGAGGGCGGAGCCAGACTAGTTTTAATAAACCTCCAACGACTTTCTAAGAATGTTGTTCAATAATTTTAACAGAATCTTCCAAGAACCTTTTGGGAAAATAACAATAATATTGTTTCATGTGAGAAAAACCTCCTGTTTTAACGTGATGGGGGAACAGAATGTTTTGGGGACCAAGTTTTGCTGCTTGTTAATTATTAATTGGATGATTGACAGCTACGGTTTATCTTAGGAAGTGGTCTATTAGTTCTTTGCTATGTTGGCGTTTTGGTTTGATGGTATATTGATATTTTGTGTGATATTAAGTGTGTTTCATGCAGTAAAACATTTATTAAAACATAGATGAGCACAGAGCAACAAAACCAAGGCATCTGATGAATTTTGGGGTTGTAATTTAAAAGTTTATGACGAAAAAAGGAGACATTTTATTTAGTTTTTATCTAATAAAGTCGATTTCATCTTGGCTTTTTTCGCCAACAGAAAATATGTGTTCATTTTGTCCCAGTCGGTGGTTAAGGGCGTTGATTAATTACATTCTCGCCTGATGAAATTAACACACGTCTCGTCCCAGTTTAGCTTGTTAAAGAAGCCACCAAACAAAGATCCGCCGCTAACGTCAGCTAGCAGCTAGCAGCTAGCAGAGCTAATTAGCTGCTCATCTGCAGCACGGTAAACAGCTTAAAGAAGGTTTACGTGTTTATTCTTCTGCTCCACTGCTAACGACAAACTGTGGAACCTCGATCTGTAACAACAGTGTGTTTAAAAGTTTATTGGAGGCTAAAATGAAGCTTCTGTGAAATCAAATAAAAATGCTCCAGCGTTTTTTGTTCCTTTACTTCCAGCAGAGCTCAACAGGAACACAAAGAGGGAATCTGATGCTAAAACGACTGTAAACGTGTCACATATCCATGATATCCAACTCTGAAGCCTCGTATAAGTGTCATGTTTTCTTTTTCATGTATTTTTACACAAAACGTGGACGATTGGCCCTCATCGCTTACATTGAAAGCACATTTAAAGGGTCATTTAACGAGTAGGAACGAGAAGTGAAGTTTTCGCCTGCCGTTTTAAGACACTGTAAAAAGCTAGGAACTCGTCCTTCACTGTGATAACACAGAGGAACAAACATGGCGTTCACCTGATCCATGCTCCCTGATGACCTGATGAAGTCCTCGCTGTCCGATTTGTTTCCGTCTCGATCGTCTATAACGAGGTCGATGGGCATTTTCCCTTTCAGACAGCTGATGTATCGATGACAGAAGTTATCGCAAAGCTCATGAACCTGGAAATACAAAAAAAAAACAACATAAAAATCCTAAAAAAAGCCTATTAAAATACGTGAATACTTCTACACTTACACAAAATTGAAATAATAGTTACTACGAGGACCAATCACAGTCAATTATTAGGTTTGGACTTCGTTAGCTAAGGATTTATTAGTCAATTAGTCAAATTTTCCTGCTGAATTATTTATATCCTAAGTTAAAATGGCCGCCTGATTTACTGCATTTGGAAAACTAAAATTTGACAGATTTGTCGATGGAACTAACTCATTGATTATTCAATAATTTATCAAATACTTGATCAGTCAAATGACAATTAGCCAACTTTTAGTAGTTTAGCAGTTTTAGTACAAGCACTGATTATGACAAACTTATTTAAATATATATAAATACATTAAATATATTACCATAAGAAAATATATTAAATAACACACAATATAAACCCTTAGTAACTAGAAAATCACTCGCAGACCTCCGCCAAGCATATGGCCACAAATATGGATCCAGAAACCAGGATTTCTACCGGATCTTTACCAAAATTTAATCATCTGTTCATGGTTCCATTACCAACATTTGCTGAAAGTTTGATGAAAATCCACCCAGAACTTTTTGAGTTATCTTGCTGACAAACACACAAACACCAGCGAAAACGTAACCTCCTTGTCTGAGGTGATTATTTACATTGGTTGTAGACTGAATGAAGCTTTAACTACTTAGGTCCAGGCTTATTTATCAGTTTTCCTGCTATAAATGAAAATAAATCTGGAATATCTCTACAACCACAAAGGTTATTGGACTTAAAACCTGGTGACTACAGAAGAGTCAGAATCAATTTATGTTGCTGTTACAGAGCAAATATAGTTAGAATATTGGGAAAGAAGAAATCTAAAATTGAATAAATCTAAAATTGTGTTTTACTACAAATAAAAATACTTCATTTCACACTTAAAACAAGACCAAACTTATCCAATTCAGGAAAAGAAATTAGATTTGCTAAATTATCTGCAATGATAAATAAGATAAGAGGTCAAAGGTCAATTATTTGTCCATAAAACGATATAAATCCCACTGAGGATCATTCCAGAACATGAAGAATATATATTATTATAAAGGAGCCAATTAAATAATCACACAAACAGCTCAAATCTACATTAAATATCTAAATAGTCTCTACTACTGATATTATATTAAACTATTGATTATTGTATTGATGATGTGGATATTGATGATGTTTTACAGATAAAAATACTTTATTTGGTGTTGGAGCTGAGGTTTTCTACTGGGATTTATGAAGAAAACTCAATATTTAACAGGTTAAAACTCACATCAGATTAAATCAGTCTGATAAATTGATAAAAAGGTCAAAGGTCACTGATTTAAATGTAGTTTCCTGACCTTTTCCAGCTCCAGGAGGTGGAAACGTAGCACCTGAATGGCCTGGATCATCTGAGGAAAAAACATCGAATAAAAAAACATTTCTAGACTTATGAGTGAAAGATGTTGAATTTATAATTATAGATGACGTTTAATGCCTCACCAGATTATCCAGCTCTGGGTTTGAGGAGAATAAAGGCTTCTCTGATCTCATCTAGGAGCAAAAGAAAGACAGGATTTCATTAAAATACTATAGAGCGACGCTATAAACACTAAAACCATAAATAACAGGACACAAAGTGGATTTTAGAAGCAGAAACAACTGCAGAAAAACTCAACGAAAGCCACGATTAGACGGAGAAGTCGCCCTGGGGGACGAGCCCGGACGAGTCGAGGACAGTTTCAAACTTCAGAGGAAAATATGCGCGTTTATCCCGAGGCTTCGAGCGTCCGAGATGATTTATGAATCGTAAACTGCTCGGAGATGAGAGGGGGGAAGAAAAAAAAAAAAGGCAAGAGAAGGAGCCGAGTTTCTGCTGAGTTAATCAACAGAACAGAAAGAGAAAAACACAGAGAGAAAGTGTCCGACGCTGAAGAAGCTGCTGAATCAACACAACGAGGGTCACGTCCACAGTAAAAGTGGCCTTAACGGCCCCGGATTGTGCACTTTTATTTGAAGCTTTTATATCTCTAACAAGATATATTCGTGCCTTTAATATTTCCCACATGTTTGGGCTGTTTGTTTAAGTCTCCCGGTTAAATCATCAGCACAAAACATGAACAACTGCTAGAAAACGTCTGGTCCACGCTACGAAAACAAGAAAATCCACCTTTTCTTCTATTTCAGATCAGTTTTTTTCTAGTTCTCAACTGTTCCACAACAGTTTTATTCCTGAATAAACGTCAGAATCAATGTAAAACCTGCTGTGAAGTAAATTCAGTGAGAATAAATAAAAAAAAACTGAAAATTATGTTTAAAAACTGAATAATTCAACAACAAAAAGGTTCATTCTTCATGACTGTGTGTTATATTTCTGTCATTTCTATATTTTGCATTGACTCATAATACTATAGAATACTCATAATACTAGTAAAATGCTTTAACTACATCAACTCATACTTATGTACTTTTACTTCTTCAACTCACGATACTTATGTACTTTTACTGCAAAACTTTGTAGACATTAACTCATGATACTTTTATATTATATTTATAATTTCTATCTCTAACAAGATATATTTGTGCCTTTAATATTTCCCACATGTTTATTTAAGTCATCAGGTTAAATCATCGGCACAAAACATAACAACTGGTAGAAAACGTCTGGTCCACGCTACGACAACAAGAAAATCCACCTTTTCTTCTATTTCAGGTCAGTTTTTTACTAGTTCTCAGCCAAACTGTTGAAATTCAATGCTATTTTTATTCTGAATAAATGTGGGTTATGTGAGATTGTCAGAATCGATTTAAAACTACTGTGTTCAGCGAGAATAAAACAAAAAAAAGTGCAAATTATGTTAAATGTTAATATTAGTGTTTGAAACTCAATAATAAAAGTTTAACCTTAATTATTCATACAAATGTTTTTATGCCATTTGATAATATTTTACATTGACTCATAATAATAACAATACTTATTAATACTACTAAAATACTTTAACTACTTATTATACTTTGTTTACTGTAGTACTTGATGTCAACTCATGATCCCTGTGTACTTTTACTGTTGTACTTTAACTACATCAACTCATCGTATTTATGTACTTTTACTACAGTTCTTAGCTCTGATTGACGCAGCAGCTGAGGCTCATGGGTAACGTAGTACGAGTAGATCTCTGGCTTCCTTTATTTAGTTATATCTTTGAATGCATTATTGTTCAAAATAAACATAATAATCGTAAATTAAAGTGTATAAACTTTATATTAATAAATCATATATTGCACTTCCTGCTCTCAGCAGATAATCAGTTTCCAATGAAGACGATGGCAGGTTTACCATTAAAATAACTCAAATATAAAACTTTTATACAGTTTCAGCTTGACTCAGACTGAGTTTAGTGGGTTTTTGTGGGTTTTACGGTGGTCTGAGGGTGTCTCTGGACCTGTTTGGAGAAGACGGCGATGTCCTCGTTGAAAGAGTCCGACGAGCAGACGTCGCCCCCGGCAACGCCGTTCTCCCTCGGCGTGCACGTCGCCAATTCACATTTCTCAAAAATCAGTGCGAGGAGAGGAAATAATGGATGTCTGCAGGAGGGAGAGAGACAGAGAGAAAATCAGTTTAGATAGATAGACAGACAGACAGACAGGCAGGCAGGCAGGCAGACAGACAGACAGACAGACAGACAGACAGATAGACAGATAGACAGACAGACAGACAGACAGACAGACAGACAGACAGACAGACAGATAGACAGACAGACAGACAGACAGACAGACAGACAGACAGACAGACAGACAGATAGATAGACAGACCCGTAAATGGCGTCTCTGTCCCTCTTGGCGCCGTCCCCAGTGGTGGCGGTGGCGGCGGCGGCCATGTTGTTTCCAGCACCACCAGCAGCACCAGTGCTGTGAGTGGACTGGGTGAACTGGTGAGGGGGGGGGGTAGGGGCCGGCGGCGGCCGCCAGGTGAACGGCCTGAAGGGAGCGGGCGGCGGCGGCTGCAGCCGCGGCGTGATGATGGTGGTGGTGATGGTGGTGGTGGGGGGGGTGAGGGTCGCCATAGACCCCGCCCACCCCCTCCAGCCCGTAGTGGGCCAGGTCTTCATACTGGAACACAGAGACAACACGGGCGTGACCTTTGACCTCAACAAACAGGCCTATGAATGATAATAAATATGGAATATCTCTACAACCAGGTTTGGGTCAGTTTGGTCTTGTTTTAAGTTAACGGCTTACGCTCCAGGCCACAAATGTGGATCCAGAAACCTGGATTTCTACCGGATCTTTACCAAAATTTAATCGTCTGTTCATGGTTCTATACTCAACATTCGCTGAAAGTTTGACGACAATCTGTCTAGAACTTTTTGAGTTATCTTGCAGAAAGTACAGACAAAACGGTCCCAAACATAACCTTCTTAGCAGAGGTGATTAATTACATTGGTAATAGAGTAGATGAAGCTTTAACCACTTAAGCTCCAGGTTTATTTTTCAGTTTTCTTGCTATACATGATAATAAATCTGGAATATCTCTACAACCAGGTTTGGGTCAGTTTGGTCTTGTTTTAAGTTAACCGCTTACGCTCCAGGCCACAAATGTGGATCCAGAAACCAGGATTTCTACCGGATCTTTACCAAAATTTATTTGTCTGTTCATAGTTCCATTCCCAACATTTACTGAAAGTTTAACAAAAATCTGTCTAGAACTTTTTGAGTTATCTTGCTGACAAACAGACAAACAGCAGCAAAATGTAACCTCCATCGTGGAGGTGATTATTTACATTGGTTGTAGACAGAATGAAGCTTTAACTACTTAGGTCCCAGGTTTATTTATCAGTTTTCCTGCTATAAATGATAATAAATGTTGAATATCTCTACAACCATGAAGGTTATTGGATTTAAACCTGGGAGCGAGAAAAACTAATATAGTTAGAATATTGCAAAAAAACAAATTGTACAAATCTGAAAAAACAACTTGAAATAAGCTAAATTATCTGCAATTTAAAGTTCAATAATTAATAAGATAAGAGTTCAAAGATCAATTATTTGTCCATTAAATCATATAAATCACACTGAGGATCATTCCAGAACATGAAGAATATATTATATCCTAATACTTACAGAACAATAACAAATAGAAAATGGGCGTCAATTGGAATTTTTTTGCACATTTCACAAAATCTGCTCTAAATTTTGTATACGTTTAGATCCTGATCCAGGTTCAGCTTTGAGTTTTATTGATAAATCCCAGTATTAAACCTCAGCTCCAACACTAAATAAAGTATTTTACATCAATGTTACTGTTCCAGCATCAATATATATCATCAATATCCACATCATCAATACAATAAGACAATAGTTTAATATAATATCAGTAGTAGAGACTATTTAGATATTTAATGTAGATTTGAGCTGTTTGTGTGATTATTTAATTAGCTCCTTTATAATCTCCTTTTTAATATTATTATTTCAGGAAAAGACGTTTTCATTATTTGAAGATCTGGAGATAATAAAAGTTTGACCTCTTCAGGCTTCCGTACTAATGATCAGCTCTTTATAAACAGGCAGAAAAAACGGGTTTTGCTGAATAATCAGAAACTGAAGAGTTAAAGCAGCTTTAATAGACGGTTTTATGACTGTTAGCAGATTTATAGGGCGTTTATTAATGATCAGATGTGTCAAGAGTTAAAATGATGTTGAATTCAGATAATCTCTGACACTTTTTTGCAATTTTAACTCGTGTGAATTATTCTAACATATTATATCGAGATATTAGACTTTTCAGAAACCGTTAAGATTCACCTACAGTAAAACCAGGTTTTATTATCACCCACACGACCTGAATTCACTGTATTTCATCTACGAGAGCTGGGTTTTTACATGTGCTGCTACTTTATTCTTCACTTTTACGTTTATCTGCAGCTTTGGTTGTGTTTTAGATGCAGATTTGACTCTGTGATAATATCAGAAACTTTCAAATCCAGCACATATTTAAAGGTTTGAGTCTCTGAACGTCGTCGGCTCACGTTTCACACGTCTATGATTGTTAACAGACTGTTTTTTTTTACCTCTAAACTTCTCATATGGTTTAATTTCAAGAAATTATTGAATATTTCACCAAAAATCAATAATTAGAGGGAGAAAACAGCTTAATTATTAAGAACTTTGTTATTTCTTCTCCCATTAATCATCTCAGGACCCCTCATATCTATCTGCTGACCACCTGGAGGGGCCCGAACCATAGGTTGAAAACCACTGGACTAAACTAGCTAACTGTAAAAGTACTTAAAGTACTACAACTATTTATAATACTGCAATATTCTACTACATCAGTTAATAATATTACAATACTTTACATAAACATATAATACTGCAATACTTTACTACATCTACTCATAATACTACAATACTTTAACTACATCTACTCATAATACTGCAGTACTTTAATACATCTACTCATAATATTACAATACTTTACATAAACACATAATACTGCAATACTTTAATACATCTACTCATAATATTGCAATACTTTACATCAACTTATAATAATGCAATACTAACTAAATTAACTCATAATACTACAATACTTTAACTGCATCTACTCCTAATACTAAAATAATTTACTACATATACTTATAATACTAGGATACTTTAGTACATTTACTCATAATACTACAATACTGTACTACATCAATTCATAATACTACAGTGGTTTACAACAACTCATAATACTGCAATACTTTAACTGCATCTACTTAAACGTACACTAGAATACTTTACTACATTTACTCATAATACTGCAATACTTTACTACATCAATTCATAATACTTCAATACTTTAAGCACATCTACTCATAATACTTTAACTACATCAACTCATAATACTGCAATACTTTATGTACATCTACTTCCAGAACATGTGTACTTTTACTGTAACAGCATTTAGGACTTTTAGGTGTAACTGAGTACTCTAACCTCGACGTATTTGTACTTTTACTGCAGTAAAAGTATTCTGAAGTGAGAGAAACTGAAGTTTTTCGAGTCGTGGACTGAATGAAACGCGTGATGACGTCACCGCGGGCCTTTAGAACCACGGATCGTCGTTTTTATCCCGTTTGAAGCGAAATAAGCGGATTTCATGTTAATTAACCGGCACGATTCAACTTATAGTGACTTTAAAAGACATAGGACATAAACATATATACAAATAGACATAATTATTGAGCCAATATATAGAAATAAAGATATTTAATGAGCTAAAATACACAAATTAATGACGAAAACACGCCCGTGACTGTCAGTGAGAAATAAAACGAGGCCGGATGTGTTTTCCACGTGTGATGCGAGTTATTTACTATAAAATAACATGAGCACGTGATGAATGATAGAAGAAGGAGAGACAGTGAACGCCTCATAGGCCACAGGTGTTCCTATTATTATGTCCACCCCATGTTTATTATATTAAAGTGATGGATACTGGAAACTAGGTGCAAAAATAATAATAGTAATAAAAAATAAGGTTCACACTTTTTAAATAAATAAGAGGCGAAGACGGAGAGATTTTCAGATTAAAAGCATGAAAAGTAAAAAAAACGCAGAATTATTTTTATATTATTATTATTATTATAAGTGTGATTCTGTCTGCTGGTTTTATTCCTAATGTTCATTTAATAAAAACAAGATGTATAAAAAGAAGAAAATTGCATTATCATTAACACTTTATAAGCAGATTAATATAATTTCTAAAATGGGAAATACCCGTTGAGGAGGTTTAGTAAATTCAAATATCAACTAAAATAATACATATATATATATATTAGCAATAATTAATGAGTGTTTTTAAAATGTTAACGTTTATTTTAAACAACACAGGTTGTTGTTGGTTCTTTTTGGAAAAGTTTTTAATTCCACCAATTTAATTTTAACATTGAGATCAAATAAACGGGGGAAAATCATCATCATAAAATCAACAGGAGGAAAAAAACGGTCGTTTTAATATATATTTAGATTAATAAATGTCTGTAAAGGCGAATTAAAAACTTTCATCGTGTTTAATTCACTTTATTCAGTTATTTATTAGTTGTGTTGGTTAATTGCGTCGTTTTATTTTGTCACTGTGGTAAATTCAGTTGAAAAAGCTGCTCATGAATAAATAAAAGGTATTTAAATATCGTTAATTTAAAGTGACTTTTATTTCTCGAGATAGAAAAGAGCAGACAACGCAGTTTGCGGGTATTTGAGCTTCCCGCATGTTTCCAGCTGTTGTTGGACAGATTTTTATCAGCCGTGAACAAACAAACTGTTGAGGAAACAAAAAAGGTTGTTCTTCTGATCGATCCTGATCGATCCTGATCGATTAGGTCCTGACTTGTTTTCCTCCTGGCGACAAAACAGAAAAAAACTGCCTCATTTCTCAGTTTTGATCAGTGGAAACAGCGGTTTTAAACTTTTATTGTGAAATAAAAACACGCAGACGGGAGTTTATTTCTCCTTCTTTCTTCAATATTATAAAATGTTTTAGTTTATTTTGTTGTTTTATTTTTATTAATCAGGTTTTTGTTTAATCAACTTTTTAAAACGGAAAAAAACACGAACAAAACAAATGTTGTTGGAACTTTTAATGTGAAAAGCGCAAATTTAGAAAAAATAAAATAAGAAAATAAAACATAACGTGGAGAATTTTAATGAATCCGTTTCTATTTTTTTATTTATTTCTCTCTTCACCGCCTCGATAGTGAAATACCCCGTTTAACTCTTTTACGATTTTAATAATAATCCACAAATATCTAATACAAGAGCAGAAATATCTCATTTTATACATGAATGAATCTGTCAATAGGAAAATATCTAAATGATGTAAAATAAAACTGATTTAAAATAAGAATAAAAAGGATGAAACAGTTTCTCAGTGTGAGTTGGATTATTTTTACGCACCGGTGGGAGTTTTTTATTTTACTTTATAATAAGATTTAATTCTAAATGTTAATTATAAGAAATGAAGCTATTTTTTATTTTCAGGTGGTTTCGTTTATTTGTCAGATTAAACTTAAGTTTAAATGTTTTTGTTCAAAAGTTGATCCAGAGTCACTTTGTTGGACTTTTTTTTCTTCCTAAAAATCAAACTCAGCTGGATTTAAACTTTATTTTTTTTTTAAAAGAAGAAGAAAACATATAAATTTTAAAAAGTTGATTTTTACGCACCCGTTGCGCCATCAGCCGCGTCTCTCCGCCCGGACTCCAGCTGACTCCTGCGGGTCAAAACTCATCCAACTCCCCGGTACCGGAGCGATATTCACTTTAATCCCGTGCGTACGATCCAAAAAGCGAAGAAACGCGCAAACGCGGAGGAGGCGGCGGCGGCGACGCTCCGCCGACGGACGGCAGCTCCAGCCCGGGCAGACGCGGTCCTGCTCCCGGCCTCCGGCTCCAGGGAACCGAACCACCGACAGGCAGAGTCCGGTCCCGTTACATCCGCACCACCGGGGTGCTGGAGGTTAAAGTGACGCAGACGCGCCCGCTGCGCTCCGTGCGGCGCTGTGATCTGCGCGGAGACGCGTTCAAATCCCCATCGCGGCCGCGGCGGCGGAGCAAGCTGCCTCCTCAGAGCTGGGGGAGGAGGAGCAGGAGGAGCAGGAGGAGGAGGAGGAGGAGCAGGAGGAGGAGGAGGAGGAGGAGGAGCGGACACTTTATTCTCTCACTTAAAGGAGCAGAGACGCCGCAGCGGAGGCGCGTCACCGCGTGCGGTGCGCGCGCGCAGAAGAGAAACTTAACAAGGGTCAAAAAACAGCTCTGACTTTAATTCTCTGAAGCTCCAGGTCCGAAAATCAATCATTTCTGGAGGCGACATGAAAAAATATATACTAATAAATAAATAAATAAATAAAATGCTATAATACTATATTACCTTCATAATCTGGCCCTGTCTTCTTCTCTCTGTCTCCTTTGCAACGTGTTTTACAGGTTTAATCCCTCAGCATGTTTTAAACAATGGAATTAAAGTAATAATAGTAGTTATAGCAGTGTTTTATAATTATTTATATTTATACATGAGCCAAATATTACCATGAATCAATGAGGGGAAAAAAATACGAAAATCCACGTCCCTCTTCCAGTCGCTGTTGCTATGGTAATTTACGTCGTTAGCGATCATTAGTCTGATTTAACCAGCAGACTGGTAAAAAAAATAATTTAAAAAAAAAGAAGAGGCTGATTTTGGACTAATTTTGAACAAATAGTGTGATAAATGACTGACTGGATTCTACCTGTTAGTTAGATTTGCTTCTTTCACGTAGCTAGCTACTAGCTAACTGTCAAAATTAGCCGTTAGGCCCGTTGGAAAACAGTATTTGGACCAAACCACTTTAAACGAATAAATGGGGGGAGTTATATTTTTTTAAACAATTATTAAACGCATTACGTTTTACATTTAGTGACGTTTGTATGTTTGTTTTTTATAACTTTTTTAATATATAAAATTAAATTTACAAAGACTTTTTGGGGGGGATAACTTTATGGAAGGGGGGGTCACGCCCCCTGTTCCCCCCCAGGATTTACACCTATGGTTCAGTCCAAGGTTTTATATTTACAGTTCATTCGAGTCAAAATCAGATAATTCAGAGGAAGCTGCTTTTTCTCTCTGCTGCAGAGGTTTTTATTTATTTATTTAGCTTTGTTTTAAATGCACAGTGATAAAAACCTAATATGAAAGTTGTAATCAGGTGTTTTTTTAAAGCTCAGTGTGCAGTTTGTTATAAATGCACATTTTCCTCAGTAAGTTTAAACTTTATTAGGTTGTTTTATTTGTGTTTTGTTTCTAATAAAGCAGCTTTTTTTAAAAGGTCAGTAACAAAATTGTGATATAACTCTAAAAACTTGGTGCCAGATAGTTTAACTAGTTTAATTATTTGTCTCAGACTCTCAAATAAAATACATAATTTAAATGGAAAATCTGTAAAAACAACATTATCAAATCAAAAGGAAGTGAAATCAGAGCTGGTTTAAGGTTTGAGCCATGAGGCTCCAGATCATAGAAAGAAAAAGTCAGTTCTCACTAGGGTTGCAACTAATGGCTGTTCTGATATAGATTATTAAAACCATTAATTGATTAGTTGTTTGGTTCATAAAATGCTGTAAAATGCTGATCAGTGTTTCCCAAAACTGAAAATTCAACCTAAAATGTCTTTTTTTGTCCAGACCAACAGTCCACAACCCAAAGATCAGCAGTTTACTATTATAGAAGAATAAAGAAACCAGGAAATAATCAGAGAATTTGGACATTTTCTCCTTAAAAATGACTAATATATTAATCAATTACCAAAATAGTTGGCAATGAATCAATGAATCCATTAATCTTGCAACTCTAGTTCTCACTTAAGTAAAATCAACACCAGAATATAAAAAAAATTACTTAATTACAGGTAAATGTCCTGCATTCATAATCTAATCTAATCATAATCTAAATATATTCTACTATTCTAAAAATATTGTAGTTTTTCCTCTTTACGCATCAAACAGTTAATGATGTTAATGATGGTGATTAATTAATTAAAATATTAATACAGTTTTACATTGACATTTGACTCCATATTATGTCATTAAAGAAGATTATTACAACACTGGATGAAGAAAAAAATGAAGTATTAGACTCTAGCTCCCCCTAGTGTTAGAAAAACATCATTACAGCCAGATAGATGATCTCAGAGAACTACACACAGCTTTATTCTGAAACCTCTGTGAAGTTGTGATGTCACAACTACACAGTCGCTGTATTTACAGATATTCAAGCTTGAGAGAGGGGATGTAAATCTAAATTCTAGAGCTGCAACAATGAGTTGATTGAATAGTCACCAACTATGACATTAATTATTTTGATAAGCGCTTTTTGGATTTGAGTCATTTTTCAGAAGAAAATGTCCAAATTCTCTGGTTCCAGCTTCTCTTCTCTGGTTATTCTCTGCTTTCTTTATTCTTCTATAATAGTTTTTAGTTAATACCTCAGCAAACAAACAGTCAGAGCTGTAGTGTTGTGTTTTATGCAGGTAAAACAGCTGTGAAGCAGATGAGGATAAAGCTGCAGTGGCGTCACGTGACCACCAGGTGTCACTGAAACACAACTCAACACGTGATGGAAACAGCAGTTTTTATCAGAGTATCAGTGAGTACAAGTACCTCAAAATGTACTCACCTGTAATTGCAGGCACTAATACCGCATCTACTACTACTATGAGTACAGTTACTTCATCTACTACTATAACTACTACTATTATACTACTCCACTACTACTACTACTATACTACTACTACTACAAGTACTACTATACCACTACTCCTACTGTAATTTATAGTAGTACTACCAACACTACTGCAGCTATATACTATAAATGCTACTGCTACTACTACTATAAATACCACTACTACTACTACAACAAGTACTACTATACCACTACTCCTACTGTAATTAATAGTAGTACTGCCAACACTACTGCAGCTATATACTATAAATGCTACTGCTACTACTACTATAAATACTACTATTACAGCTACAGCTACTACTACAACAAGTACTACTATACCACTACTCCAACTGTAATTAATAGTAGTACTACCAACACTACTGCAGCTATATACTATAAATGCTACTGCTACTACTACTATAAATATTACTACTACTACTACTACAACAAGTACTACTATACCACTACTCCTACTGTAATTAATAGTAGTACTACCAACACTACTGCAAGTTTTGCTCTATACTATTACTGCTATAGCTAACACTTCAACTTCTACTACTTCTAATATTATAACACTACTACTACAACTACGTTGTCTGTAGTAAACATATAAACCAATTATTACTACTTTTACTATTACTTACTACTATCTACTTAGTCTACTACCATAACTACTACAACTATTACTACTACTACTATTGATACATACAACCAGCCAAATACTTTTACTTTCACTACTACTACTGCTGCTACAATATCTACTACTATATACTATAACAAGTATACTACACTAATACTGCATCACTACCAGTTTATACTAGTTTTACTATTATTGCTACTACTGACACTACTGTTAGAGTACTACTACTACTACAACTACTACTTTATTACAACCAAAACATGAGTATTAATACCACTACTACTAGTACTATTACTACTAATATTAATATTTACTTTAATATTATTATTTAAACTCCTGCTAGTTTACAAACTATTGTAGTATTGTGTGTATATGTGATAGTAGTAATATTGTTAAAATTACTACGTTTACTGACCACTAAAAGTACTACTGACATTACTAGTACTACTTTGTGTACAACTACAACTAATACTACACTACTACTACTATTACTACAGCTACAATACATACTACTATAACAAGTATACTACACTAATACTGCATTACTATCAGATTATACTACTGCTACAGTACTCCTATGACTACAAATACTACTTTACTACTTTATTACAAACAAATAATGAATATTAATACCACTACTACTCTTATTAGTACTACTAATGTTGATGCAACTGATACAGATACACATATTTAATTAGATATTAATATCTAAACTGCTAGTTTGCAAACTATTGTAGTATTTTATGTGTATATGTAGTAGTAGTGATATTGTTACTACATTTACTGATCAGTAAAAGTACTACTGACACTACTACAACAACTACATGTACAACTATGACTAATTCTGCTTTACCAATACTACTATAGCTATACTATAACAAGTATACTACACTAATACTGCATACCAGTTTATACTACCACTGCAGTACTCCTAACACTACAAGTACTACTTTACTACTAGTACTTTACCACCACTACTCAGATATAAATTATACAATAAATTTAATATTTAATTATTAAAACTTCTCCTAGTTTTTGTAGTAGTATTTTCTAGTATTGTAGTATTGTATATGTAGAAGTAGTAATATTGTTAATACTAGTACTACTACTTTTGCATCAACATTTTAATATATTATTATTGTTATTATTATTATTATTATTATATGGTAATAGCACGTGACTCTGCAGTCCTTCGGTGTGACGTCACTCCTCCTCCTCCTCCTCACTCTGAATCCAACATGGAGGAGATGGGCTTGTCCGGGGACATCCTCACCGACACCAGCGCTCCATTTTCGGTCACCGCATTCCAGCCCGACCCAGCGGGGGAGGAGGAGGAGGAGGAAGAGGAGGAGGAGGAAGAGGAGGAGGAGGCGTAGGAGGAGGAGGTGGTGGTGGAGGAGGAGGTGAAGGAGGTCGGATGCGCCTCCTCGGATGCGCTCCTGGTAATTGAGAAGAAGTGAAAGGAGAAGAAGAGAGGAGGAGGAGGAGGAGGAGGAGGAAGAGGAGGAGGAGGAGGATAACCGAGAATAAACAGCACCACGCGCCGGGATTAACGCACCGAGGGCCGGGAAACATGAAGACACCGCACCGAGCAGCCGCGGCCGGAGAAGAACCGGAGAACCGGAGCTGAACCAACAACATGAGCGAGGAGACGCGCCCAGACGAGTGAGTGCAGCCCATAATAATTTATTATAATAATATTAATAGTGGTAGGATGAGGAGGAGGATGAAGATGATGAAGATCTCAGACATCAGATGATGTGGAGGTGAGCTCCAGTGGAACAGAGAGTGATGAGAGAGGAGACATCATCTTCATCATCATCATCATCATCCTGAAGATGACAAGGTGTGGAGGTGATGAAGATGATGAAGATAATGACAGAGGTGATGAAGATAAAGGTGATGGAGGTGATAGAAATGAAGAAGATGATAAAATTGATGAAGATGATGGAGGTAATGAAGGATGAAGGTGCTAATTGTGGACTAGGTGATGAAGGTAATGGAGGTGTTGATGATGATGGAGGTGATGGAAGTGATGAAGACGATGAAGGATGAAGGTGATAAAGGTGATGAAGGTGAGGAAGATGATGGAGTTGATGAAGATGATGGAGGTAATGAAGGAAGAAGGTGATGAAGGTGCTAATTGTGCACTAGGTAATGAAGGTAATGGAGGTTGAAGATGATGGAGGTGATGGAAGTGATGAAGATGATGGAAGTGATGGAGGTAATGAAGGACAAAGGTGACAAAGGTGCTGGAGGTGCTAATTGTGGACAAAGTGATGAAGATAATGGAGGTGTTGAAGATGGTGGAAGTGATGAAGATGAGGATGAAGGTGATAAAGGTGGTGAAGCTGAGAAAGAGGATGGAGGTAATGAAGTTAATGGAGATGAAGATGATGAAACCAATGAAGTTGATGAAGATGATGAAGTTGATGAAAATGATGAAGTTGATGAAGTTGATGAAGATGATGAAGGTGATGAAGATGATGAAGGTGCTAATATTATTTCTGTTTCTGTTACTGAAGAAGCTCAGGTTCCTTCAGCAAATTAAAGTCTGTGACTCATGACCCTTAATATCAGGAGATTAGAGGAGGAAGAGGAGGTGACTCATCATCACCACACAGGGATACAGTATATATATATATATATATATATATATAGTATTGCAGTAGCAGTATTATGAGTAGATGTAGTTAAAGTCTTGTTATATTATGTGTTTGGTAGCTTTTCTTCACTTTTTGGACCTTTTTCTTTGATTTTTGGTGGTTAGTTAGTTAGTTATGTAGTTAGATGGTTAGGTAGTTAGATAGATACGTAGTTAGTTAATAGGTCACTCAGTCAGTTAGTTAGTTAGTTATGTAGTTAGATGGTTAGGTACTTAGATAGATACGTAGTTAGTTAATAGGTCACTCAGTCAGTTAGTTAGTTAGTTAGTTATTTGGCCAGTCAGCCAGTCAGTTAGATAGTTAGTTAGTTTAGTTTGTCATTCGGTGTAGTTAGTTAGTTTAAAAGGTTGGTCACTTAGTCAGTTAATAGGCCAGTCAGTCAGTTAGTTAGTTAGATAGTTATTAGGTCAGTAAGTCAATCAGTCAGTCACATACTTAATTTAAAAGGTTGGTCAGTTAGTTAGATAGTTAGTTATTAGGTCAGTAAGTCAATCAATCAGACAAATACTTAATTTAATAGGTTGGTCAGTTAGTTAGTTAGTTAAAAGGTTGGTCATTTAGTTAGTTAGTTAGTTAGTTAGTTAGTTAGTTAGTTAGTTAGTTAGTTAGTTAAAAGGTTGGTCAGTTAGTTAGTTAATAGGTCAGTCAGTCAGTCAGTCAGTCAGTTAGTTAGTTAGTTAGTTATTAGGTCAGTAAGTCAATCAGTCAGTCAAATAGTTAATTTAATAGGTTGGTCAGTTAGTTAGTTGGTCAATCATTTAGCTGGTTATTCGTATAGTTAGTTAGTTAATAGGTCAGTCAGTCGATCAGTCAATCAATCAGTCAATTAGTTAGTGGGTCATTTAGTTGGTCATTCAGTGTAGTTAGTTAGATAGTTAGTTAATAGGTCAGTCAGTCAATCAGTCAATCAATCAGTCAATTAGTTAGTGGGTCATTTAGTTGGTCATTCAGTGTAGTTAGTTAGATAGTTAGTTAATAGGTCAGTCAGTCAATCAAATACCTAATTTAATAGGTTGGTCAGTTAGTCGATCATTTAGTTTAGTTTAGTTGTTTAGTTGATGTAGTTAATTAATTAATAGGTCAGTCAGTCAATCAGTCAATTATTTAGTTAGTGGGTCATTTAATTGGTCATTCAGTGTAGTTAGTTAGTTAGATAGTTAATTAATAGGTCAGTCAATCAGTTAGTTAGTTGATCGTTTAGTGGGTCATTCAGTGTAGTTAGTTCGTTAGATAGTTAATTAATAGGTCAGTCAGTCAATCAGTTAGTTAGTCGATCGTTTAGTGGGTCATTCGTTGATCGTTTAGTTAGTTAGTTTTCTACATATAATCTAAATCTACTCACTGATCCACTTTCAGAAACACTAGAGGCTGTTACCTGTATCCTGTATCACATCAAACTGCACAGTTAGCTGGTATTTTAAAGGCTCCTAGCAGCTTTTGTAATGTTACAGTGGTTGTGAACTTGACTAAACCGCTCTGAACATGTCGGCTGTGAACGCACCTTCACTTCTTGAAGCCAAACCTTCAGTAAATCCGAGTCTTTGTCCCGGGCGGGGAGCAGGTAACCTGAAGCAGCGGGCTGCCTTTTCTTTATCCATGCAGCCCTGCAGGTAAACATGACTCATGACAGGTAGATAAAGGCTCCACCTGAGAACTGTTTACCCAAACTGCAGCAGGGAGGCTTACCTTTCACAAATGACTCTCTTGCACTTCCACGGGTTCACTTTTACTTATTTTCCATAATTAGCTTAAACAGTGGTTGCACAAAACACAACAGTCTCTAGAGTCATTGTTTGGTTTGTCGTCGTATGACGGGCTCTGCAGCTGATTGATCGATTAGTTGCCAACTATGACATTAATCATCATCTATTTTGATAATCAATTAATCAATTTGAGTCATTTTTAAGAAGAAAATGTCCAAATTCTCTGATTCCAACGATTATTTTCTGGTTTCTTTAGTCTTTTATAATAGTAAACTGATGGGTTTGGGAAAGACTGATTGATATCTTACACTGTTTTATGAACCAAACAACTAATAAATTAATTGATTCAATGATTGATAGGTTAATCATCAGAATGGTAATAATCCATTGCAGCCCTAAGATGTATGCTACCAAACATGTCACATCTACTGAACGCTTTGTGCTATTGGGACCACAATTGGTGGACATCTGTAGATGTGGTTTCTGAGTGACCAGGACAAATTTGGTACCATTTGGCCAATAGGTGGCGCTGTGGTGTTCGCACATGTTTTAGAAGCTGGAATCAGAGAAACTGGACGTAATTCTGGACAAACAGATCAGAGAGTTAAATAAGGTGTGATTGAATTTACCTTTGGTCAGATCCTTCAGGGCCTTCCTGGACAAAAAAAGACATTTTAAGGTTGAATCGTCAGCTTTGGGAAACAGTGATTGACATTTTACACCATTTTATGAACCAAACGACTAATCAATGACTGATAGAGTAATCGACAATCACAATAGTGATTATTAGTTGCAGCTCTAGGACTAATATCACAAAACATGTCATATGTCTGGAACGTTTCGTGCTATTGGGACCACATTTGGTGGACATGACTAGATATGATGTCTGAGTGACCAGGACGAATTTGGTGCCATTCGGCCAATAGGTGGCGCTGTGGCCCCAATCAACATTTTAGGTTGAATCTTCAGCTTTGGGAAAGAACCAAACAAATCGATTAATTTTTTCAGTAGTCTATAGATTAATCAACTATCAGAATAGTTACTAGTTGCAGCCGTATTCCCAAGTTCAATCTTAGTTCATAAAAAAACACAACTCTAATTTCAATTGAATTACATATTGATTAAAACCAGTGTTGGGCAAGTTATTTCAAACCTGTAACTAATTCATTACATTACAATATTACTGTATTGAAAATGTAAGGCATTACACTAGTACTTACTTTAGTTACTCTCACCACAATAAGTGGACATATTGGTTAATTTTGGTCTTTCACTGCTGCTGATTTTGCAGTGATTTTAGCAAAATTATATGAAGAAAAACCAAAAAAAAATGACATCACATTGTAATGTGTGTTACTGACATTTGCACTGAGGAAATAATACCATTTTTTCCTGTAATGTCTTACAATAAAATCAGTGAATTACAGTAATTTATTACTTTTTTCAACAGGTTACTCCCAATGTAGTATATCCACAACTACAGGGGTTTTCTGAATGATCTAGGGTTTAAAATAAAGCTAAAACCTGTCGGATAGTTATATAAGTACCAGAATCAATTTAAAATGTACAGTGTTGAAGTACATCCAGCTAGAATAAAGAAAATAAGTGGAAAAAATTC
>CM060466.1:4374091-4386591 GCA_030544235.1 Lepturacanthus savala | reverse complement strand
TGAGTAACTTCCACTGAAATGAACGGCGGCCATTTTTCAGTCTGGTATCCAGTTCTATTACACACCCCTGGTCTATTAGCGTGTCATGCTAACCGGCCCTGTGTGTGCGTTGCAGTGACAGCTACATCGTGCGTGTCAAAGCGGTGGTGATGACCAGAGACGACTCCAGCGGCGGCTGGTTGGCTCAGGACGGCTGCCTGAGCAGGGTGGGCGTCTGCAGGCTGCTGGCCACGGAGCTGATGGGACGAAACACCTTCCTGATCCATGGAGAACGTCTCAAAGACAGACAGGTGACGACCCCTCACTGCTGTCCGCTGGCCCTGTGGAGGGGCCAGAACCATAGGTTGGGAACCACAGACTGAAGCAGCTAACTGGATATAAAGTAGTTAAACAAGTTAACTGGATATAAAGTAGTTAAACTAGCTAACTGGATATAAAGTAGTTAAACTAGCTAACTGGATATTAATAGTTAAACAAGTTAACTGTATATAAAGTAGCTAAATTAGTTAATTGCATATGAAGTAGTTAAACTAGCTAACTGTGCCTAGTTAAACTAGCTAACTGCATATAACATAGTTAAATGTATATGAATAGTTAAACTAGCTAACTGTATATAACGTATTTAAATGTATATAAATAGTTAAACTAGCTAACTGTATAAATAGTTAAACTAGCTAACTGTATATAGTTAAACTAATTAACTGTATATAGTTAAATTAGCTAACTGTATATAGGTAAACTAGCTAACCGTATAAATAGTTAAAATAGCTAACTGTATATAGTTAAACTAGTTAACTGTATATAGTTAAATTAGCTAACTGTATATAGGTAAACTAGCTAACTGTATACATAGTTAAACTAGCTAACTGTATATAGTTAAACTAGTTAACTGTATATAGTTAAACTAACTAACTGTATATAGTTAAACTAGTTAACTGTACATGGTTAAACTAGTTAACTGTATATAGTTAAACTAGCTAACTGTATATAGTTAAACTAGTTAACTGTATATAGTTAAACTAACTAACTGTATATAATTAAACTAGTTAACTGTATATAGTTAAACTAGTTAACTGTATATAGTTAAACTAACTAACTGTATATAGTTAAACTAGTTAACTGTATATAGTTAAACTAACTAACTGTATATAGTTAAACTAGCTAACTGTATTAATAGTTAAACTAGTTAACTGTATATAGTTAAACTAGCAAACTGTATTAATAGTTAAACTAGTTAACTGTATATAGTTAAACTAGCTAACTGTATTAATAGTTAAACTAGCTAACTGTATATAGTTAAACTAGCTCCACCTCCAGCAGTTACAACAGTAACATGCTGCTAAACGCTGATGCTGCATATTACTTTAATAGTAATATCATTTTACTGCAACACTGTTCTACATCAACTCATAATACTTATGGTATTATATGAACAACCACAACCAGAACATGACATTCAGTCACTAACTGTGATGGACTATTTATTCTCCTTGAATAAAAGCCTCACCTGTTGTTTCAGGTGATCCTGGAGTGCTTCTTGAAGAAGGACCTGGTCTACACCAAGGCCACGCCCACCTTCCACCACTGGAAGGTGGACAACAGGAAGTGCGGTCTGACCTTCCAGAGTCCGGCCGACGCCCGGGCCTTCGACCGCGGGGTGAGGAAGGCCCTGGAGGACCTGACGGAAGGTGAAGTCCAGCACACCTCCACCATGGAGGCAGTAATTAACAGGTTCATGGAGGGTTAGAGATGATCTGAGTGTGTTCTCTGGTCTCCAGGCTCCACCACGTCCTCCACCGTGGAGGCAGTAATTAACAGCAGTAATTAACAGGTTCATGGAGCGTTAGAGATGATCTGAGTGTGTTCTCTGGTCTCCAGGCTCCACCACGTCCTCGTCAACGCTGCAGAACGAAGCAGAGCTGGGAGACGACGACGTCTTCACGGTGAGAAGCTGTTCCTCTGCTTAAAAAACAATAAACTACAGGTTCCCTAAAGTTACGACCAAACAAGTCTCATTATCTGTAAGGGTAAACGTCACATCGGAAATGTGTTTTCACCACTCACAGCATAAAAGTCAAAAATATGAGATAAAAAATCAAAAATATGAGATAAAAAATCTAAAATATGAGATTAAAGGACAAAAATATGAGATTAAAAGACAAAAATATGAGATTAAAGGACAAAAATATGAGATTAAAGGACAAAAATATGAGATTAAAAGACAAAAATATGAGATTAAAGGACAAAAATATGAGATTAAAGGACAAAAATATGAGATTAAAGGACAAAAATATGAGATTAAAAGACAAAATTATGAGATTAAAGAACAAAAATATGAGATAAAAAATCTAAAATATGAGATTAAAAGACCAAAATATGAGATTAAAGGACAAAAATATGAGATTAAAAGACAAAAATATGAGATTAAAGGACAAAAATATGAGATTAAAGAACAAAAATATGAGATTAAAGGACAAAAATATGAGATTAAAGGACAAAAATATGAGATTAAAAGACAAAAATATGAGATTAAAAGACCAAAATATGAGATTAAAAGACCAAAATATGAGATTAAAGGACAAAAATATGAGATTAAAGGACAAAAATATGAGATTAAAGGACAAAAATATGAGATTAAAAGACAAAAATATGAGATTAAAGGACAAAAATATGAGATTAAAGGACAAAAATATGAGATTAAAGGACAAAAATATGAGATTAAAGGACAAAAATATGAGATTAAAGGACAAAAATATGAGATTAAAAGACAAAAATATGAGATTAAAAGACAAAAATATGAGATTAAAGGACAAAAATATGAGATTAAAGGACAAAAATATGAGATTAAAAGACAAAAATATGAGATTAAAGGACAAAAATATGAGATTAAAGAACAAAAATATGAGATTAAAGGACAAAAATATGAGATTAAAGGACAAAAATATGAGATTAAAAGACAAAAATATGAGATAAGAAGATAAAAAAATGTCTTGTTTAAAGACAAAAAAGTTTAAATAAAAGAAATCTGAGATAAAAAGTAAAAAAATATGAGAGTCAAAAATATGAGATAAAAGAATCTAAAATATGAGATTTAAAAGACAAAAATATCAGATAAGAAGATAAAAAATTGTCTTGTTTTAAAAAAACAAGTTTAAATAAACAAAATTTAAATAAAAAAATGTTGAGATAAAAAGTAAAAAAATATGAGTATGAGATAAAAAAATCTAAAATATGAGATTAAAAGACAAAAACACAAGATTAAAAGTAAAAAATATCAGATTAAAAGAATAAAAGATGTGAAACGTGATGAAAATATTTTTTGAAAATGTCTTGTTTTTAGAAAAGATTAAGTCAAAAGATCTGAGTCAAAAATGTGAGATAAATAATCAGAAATATCAGATTAAAAGACAAAAACATGAGATAAAGATTTGTGATGTCACAACTGTACAGGCCCCGCCCACAGCCACAGTAATTAGACGTGTTTTAATGTTTTAATTATGAATTAATAATAATATTTCTGGTTTCCAGACGGCCACCGACAGCTCCTCCAACTCGTCCCAGAAGCGAGAGCCTCTGATGACGACGCTGACGCCGCTCGGATTCTGTGAACCTCGCCGGCACCATTGCATTCTGGGACATTTCTACGAGCCCCGCCCCTCGGACCACTACTTCCTGGACCAGGTGGGACCAGGACCTTCGTTGAGTTTTTACTTCTTTGTCTCATATGTTTTAATGTTTTATCTCCAATTTCTCTTTAGTGTCATATTTTTGACTTTTTAGCTTCTGCTGTCGTTATCATGGCAGCTAACCGCTAGCACAGTGCTAGCACAGTGCTAACATAGTGCTAGCACAGTGCTAGCAGCTAATAATCATCACCAGCACCTTTTCTTTTGCTGTTCTTAGTCTCAGATTTTCTCTTTTTAGCTCTTTTTCTTACTTTTTATATCATATTTTTGACTTTTTGTCATTTTAATGTCATATTTATGTCTATTTATCATATTTTCTTCTTTATCTTCATCAGATTTTCAACTTTAGTTCATATTTTTGTCTTTTTATATCATATTTTGACGTATCTCATCTCTTTTATTTTGTTTTTGTCTTTTATCTCATATTTTTTACTTTATCTCTTTTTTTATTGGGAAATCTGTTACAAATAAAGTTGTTTATTTTAAATTAGAGCTGCAACGATAAGTCAATTCATTGATTAGTGGCCAATCATTACATTAATCACCAACTATTTTGATGATTGTTTACAATTTGAGTCATTTTAAAGAAGAAAATGTCCAATTTCTCTGGTTCCAGCTTCTCTTCTCTGTTTATTTCCTGGTTTCTTTATTCTTCTATAATATAAACTGATGATCTTTGGGTTGCAGCTCTAACTTGAGTCAATTTTAAGAAGAAAATGTCTAAATTCTCTGGTTCCAGTTTCTCAAATGTGATTATTTTCTGGTTTCTTGAATCTCCAGCTTTGGGAAACACTTCACCACATTTGAGACCATTTTATGAACAAAACAACTAATTGATTAATTGTTTTAATAATCGTAAGAGATAATTAGCTGCAGCTCACAAAACGTAATATCTCCTGAACGTTTTGTGCTATTGGAACCACATTTGGTGGAAATGTGTAGCTATGATGTCTGAGTAACCAGGACGAATTTGGTGCCATTCGGCCAATAGGTGGCGCTGTAGCACCAATCAACATTTTAGGTTGAATCTTCAGCTTTGGGAAAAGGTGATCAACTTTTTAAGAAACAATAGTTACTACTTGCAGCCATATTCCCATGTAGATAAAAAAGAAGTCCAATCTTAGGTCATAAAAAACACAACTCTAATTTCAATTGAGTGACCAGGACAAATCTGGTGCCATTTGGCCAATAGGTGGCGCTGAAGCACCAAAACTTCGACATTTTACACCATTTTGAACCAAACAACTAATTGATTAATCATTTCAATATCAAAATAGCTTGTCCAAATGTCCAAATTCTCTGGTTCTCTGATTATTTCCTGGTTCCTTTATTCTTCTATAATAATAAACTGATGATCTTTGGGTTGTGGACAAAAAAAGACATTTTAGGTTGAATCTTCAGCTTTGGTAAATTTATACTTTATGAACCAAACAACCAATCGATTAATCGTTCAGTAATCAATAGACTAACAGAATAGTCATTAGTTGCAGCTGTATTTTAAAGGACTATTTTGTTGATTTCTCTCCGCAGGTTCACATGTTTCCTCGTCACGTCAGCTTCCAGGTGGAGGAGGAGATCGTCCGTATCAACCCCCGCGAGCGCTCCTGGCTCACCGGCTACGGCGACTACCGCCACTCCAACGCCGCGCGGGACAAACTCTCCCAGCGCGACGACGCCTACGCCCGCTTCGCCAAGAGCGGCGAGGCGCCGCCCAAGCGCGACTACGGGTACCCCTACCCGCTGAACTGCGACGGCAAACCGGGCCGTCTGGGCCGGGCGGTGGTGACGGCGCAGCCTCAGGCGCCGCCGTGTAAAGATGGCGGCGGCGGCGGCGAGCGGTCACGCTGCGTCTACTGCCAGGACGTGTTCAGCCACGAGGACAACGGGCGGGGCCGCTGCCAGGAGGCGCCGGACCCCGTCCAGACCTGCATCCGGCGGGTCAGCTTCATGTGGTGCGCGGACACCCTGCTGTACCACTGCATGTCGGACCCGGAGGGCGAGTACTCGGACCCGTGCTCCTGCGACACCGCCGACGAGCGCTTCTGCCTGCGCTGGACGGCGCTGCTCGGCCTGTCGCTGCTGGCGCCGTGCATGTGCTGCTACGCGCCGCTCAGGGCGTGCTACCACTGCGGCGTCGCCTGCCGCTGCTGCGGCGGCCGGCACAAAGCGGTGGGCTGAGGCGGCGGGACCATGGATGTATTACGAGAACTGGATACCGGACAGAAAAATGGCCGCCGTTCATTTCGGTGGAAGTTGTTCGTCGAAAAAGTTATTAGCGCGTTATGTGACCCATAGAGACTGATCAGTAGAGTCACCTCCCATGATGCTCTGGGTTTAAAAAGTCCATGAATTAAAAATCTAGATTAGTAATTACCAGGGTTATAGCTGGGGGGGAGGGGGGGGGGGGGGGGTCTATGGGGCTTTTTGTTGCAGTACCACGAGTGGCCACTGGGAGAAATCGGCGCTATATCCAGGTTTTACAATACATCCATGGGTGGGATGCAGGCCCCGCCCCCCCACCGCCCTTCCAGGGGCCGCAAAGACTCATGGGAGGAGGCGTGGAAACGGGAGGTTGCTGTGATTTCTACTTTTTGTCGTCGATGTCATTCGTCTCGTCTCCAAATCCCAGACGGAGGAGAAGTTTCGTCTCAGATGGAAAACATTCGTTTTTTTCTTTGTGTCATTGGGACCAAACGGCTTCCAGATCTCAATAAGATGATTCATTTATATATATGTATATATACACATTATATATAAAATTATATATATATATATATGTATATAAATAGGTACTATTTTTACACTCATTTGCTTTAAAGGCTTGAATATGTTTAACATTTCTGGTAAAACAGCTGAAAATGTCTTGTTTTTAGTCCAATCTTTAGTAGAATTATCTTATTAGAATCTTAGAATTTAGCTTATTTCAATTATTTTTCTTCATTTTAGTCAATTTTTAAAGAAAATATTAGTCTTGTTTTCTTAAAACAAGACCAAATTGACCCGAATCAGGAAAAAAAACTTGAAATTTACTAAATTATCAGCCAGTGGAATAAGATAATTCTACTCAATATTGGAATAATTGTACCAAAACTAGATATTTTCACCTGTTTTTGCAGTGAAGGTGTTTTAGCTTCACATTGTTATTATTAAGATTCAACATTTGTGGAGTCAGTCACTAAATAATCCGATTTAAGAAGCTGGAAATAGAGAATTTGGACATTTTCCTCTTTAAAATGACACAAATCGATTCATCTATTATCAAAATAATTGGTGAAACTAATCAAATAATTGCCTTTATTCTATCTCCAACTAACCACATGTTTTATAGGTGATTAATTTAACGATTATTGAAAATTTACTAGAGAATTTGGACATTTTCTTCTTAGAAATGACCCAATTAACAGATCATCACCGTAGCTTAATTAAGGAAATAGTTAATTAACTAATTAATTAACAGTATGAATGCAGCTAAACACACAGACAGGAGTCGTATGGATCTTTCTCCAGCGCTTGTATTTTATTTTTTATAAATCGTCTAATCATCCAGTTGTTGCGGCAGATGTTTTGTCGGTTCCAGATGTTCAGCAACACACGAACCAGGAAGTGAAAATGTGTAAAAATGTCCCACATGTTGGATTTAAATCAGTTTGTTTCGTCCACCATTTTATTTTTGGACATAGTTTTTATACCTCTGATATTTCCCTGCTGGTCAAACTGGTCTTTAATTCTTTTGTGTTTTTAACAATGGTAAAAAAAAAAACAGTAACCTCAGTAAAAGCTGCAGAATATTTCTCCAGATTCAGTTATATATTTAATTTTGGGGGTTTTATTATTGTAATTAAAGGTGCAGTTTGTGAAACTCAGCAGCATCTAGTGGATCAGACCTGGCAGAAATGGAATGGAAGTGTTTTAATTAGTATATAATTAAATTTAAATAACAATTGTTGTGTTTTTATCACCATTTTTATGGGGGGCAGGTCTCCCTCCATGTTTCTACAGAAGCCCAGAAAGGACAAAGCAGACAAAACGTCACGTTTTTAGTATTATTTTATTCTTTTTCACAGACGTTGTAGTTTCTCCTACTACAACATCTCAGTTGGTTGCGATCTGCAACGTTGCCACCAGATGGCGGCAGAAACTACGTACTGCACCTTTAAGGTCTAATGGGTAAAACTCCTTTTTTTGTGGTGACCTGTTAACTTTTAGAAAATGGTTCATTTAGGATGTTTTACAATAAGCGGATGAGTTTTTCTGAGTCTGGAGGGAAACAGCTGATCCCACGAAATGTTTCTGAGATGAGCACAAAGTCTTAAAATGTTGATCGTAGGAGGAAACTAGGAGGAGACGGAAACACGACCCGAGGAGGACGTGGATTTATGGGTAAACGTGAAATTTAAACCTCAGATTTTCACAAAAAGTGGAAACTTTATCTCATAATCATGACTTGGTATCTGATAATAAATGTGTCGTCACGGTGAAATCATGACTCAGAATTTAGGGAAACTGCTACAGAAACGTCCCGGTTTGGTTTAATTCTGTCATAAAACAACAGATTTAATCCAAAATTAACAGAATATCAACGTTAGACACAGATTTCACTTTGTTTCATTGAATAAAACTGATCAGAAATTGATTTCTGCAGAAGCAGCTTAACATGCAGGATGTGCTATAAAAGGTCTTGTATCTTAAACATGTGCAGCTAAAACAGAATCGTCTGAAGAATCGTGATGATTTTTAACTCTTTATTCAACTCAGACTTTATTTAACTTGTGACAATATAAAGTCAGACTTTATTTAACTCCTGATAACATAAAGTCAGACTTTATTCAACTCGTGACAACATAAAGTCAGACTTTATTTAACTCGTGACAATATAAAGTCAGACTTTATTTAACTCCTGAGAACATGAAGTCAGACTTAATTTAACTCCTGACAACAAAAAGTCAGACTTTATTTAACTCGTGTCAATATAAAGTCAGACTTTATTTAACTCCTGAGAACATGAAGTCAGACTTTATTTAACTCATGTCAATATAAAGTCAGACTTTATTTAACTCATGTCAATATAAAGTCAGACTTTATTTAACTCGTGACAACATAAAGTCAGACTTTATTTAACTCATGATAACAAAGTCAGACTTTATTTAACTCCTGAGAACATAAAGTCAGACTTTATTAACTCGTGTCAATATAAAGTTAGACTTAATTTAACTCCTGACAACAAAAAGTCAGACTTTATTTAACTCATGTCAATATAAAGTCAGACTTTATTTAACTCGTGACAACATAAAGTCAGACTTTATTTAACTCGTGACAACATAAAGTCAGACTTTATTTAACTTGTGACAATATAAAGTCAGACTTTATTTAACTCGTGACAACATAAAGTCAGACTTTATTTAACTCATGATAACAAAGTCAGACTTTATTTAACTCCTGAGAACATAAAGTCAGACTTTATTAACTCGTGTCAATATAAAGTTAGACTTAATTTAACTCCTGACAACAAAAAGTCAGACTTTATTTAACTCGTGTCAATATAAAGTCAGACTTTATTTAACTCGTGTCAATATAAAGTCAGACTTTATTTAACTCCTGACAACATAAAGTCAGACTTTATTTAACTCCTGAGAACATAAAGTCAGACTTTATTTAACTCCTGATAACATAAAGTCAGACTTTATTTAACTCGTGACAATATAAAGTCAGACTTTATTTAACTCCTGATAACAAAGTCAGACTTTATTTAACTCCTGATAACATAAAGTCAGACTTTATTTAACTTGTGACAATATAAAGTCAGACTATTTAACTCGTGACAACATAAAGTCAGACTTTATTTAACTCCTGACAATATAAAGTCAGACTTTATTTAACTCCTGAGAACATAAAGTCAGACTTTATTAACTTGTGTCAATATAAAGTTAGACTTAATTTAACTCCTGACAACAAAAAGTCAGACTTTATTTAACTCATGTCAATATAAAGTCAGACTTTATTTAACTCATGTCAATATAAAGTCAGACTTTATTTAACTCGTGACAACATAAAGTCAGACTTTATTTAACTCGTGACAACATAAAGTCAGACTTTATTTAACTTGTGACAATATAAAGTCAGACTTTATTTAACTCGTGACAACATAAAGTCAGACTTTATTTAACTCATGATAACAAAGTCAGACTTTATTTAACTCCTGAGAACATAAAGTCAGACTTTATTAACTCGTGTCAATATAAAGTTAGACTTAATTTAACTCCTGACAACAAAAAGTCAGACTTTATTTAACTCGTGTCAATATAAAGTCAGACTTTATTTAACTCCTGACAACATAAAGTCAGACTTTATTTAACTCCTGACAACATAAAGTCAGACTTTATTTAACTCATGTCAATATAAAGTCAGACTTTATTTAACTCGTGACAACATAAAGTCAGACTTTATTTAACTCATGATAACAAAGTCAGACTTTATTTAACTCCTGAGAACATAAAGTCAGACTTTATTTAACTTGTGACAATATAAAGTCAGACTTTATTTAACTCGTGACAACATAAAGTCAGACTTTATTTAACTCATGATAACAAAGTCAGACTTTATTTAACTCCTGAGAACATAAAGTCAGACTTTATTAACTCGTGTCAATATAAAGTTAGACTTAATTTAACTCCTGACAACAAAAAGTCAGACTTTATTTAACTCGTGTCAATATAAAGTCAGACTTTATTTAACTCCTGACAACATAAAGTCAGACTTTATTTAACTCCTGACAACATAAAGTCAGACTTTATTTAACTCCTGATAACATAAAGTCAGACTTTATTTAACTCCTGACAACATAAAGTCAGACTTTATTTAACTCATGATAACAAAGTCAGACTTTATTTAACTCCTGATAACATAAAGTCAGACTTTATTTAACTCCTGATAACATAAAGTCAGACTTTATTTAACTCCTGACAACATAAAGTCAGACTTTATTTAACTCATGATAACAAAGTCAGACTTTATTTAACTCCTGATAACATAAAGTCAGACTTTATTTAACTCGCGACAACATAAAGTCAGACTTTATTTAACTCCTGACAACATAAAGTCAGACTTTATTTAACTCCTGAGAACATAAAGTCAGACTTTATTTAACTCCTGAGGACATAAAGTCAGTTGAATTTAATTTAATAAGTCAGATATGTAACATGAGTGCTACTTTTGAAATTAAAGTCAAATATTTTTATTTGTCATCCATTTAGTTCATTTTACTTCTTCAATAATTGTCCTTTATCAAGAAAGAACCTTAAAATCATTGTTTTACAGTAATTTATGGCCTTTTTGGCCTTTCAGATCTCAAAAACACCAAAAGCCTTGTGGCCTTGCCCCTAAAATTATGAAAATCCAGACCTGTATGTCGCTAATTGTGACTTTTGGCAAGTCTTCTAAACTCTTGTCTATAGAAAAGCGTCCATTAATTAAGAGCCCTTTAATTAGTATTTGGTGCCTGTTGACATGAACGATGGAATCTGCATTTTAAGACTTTCTGCACATTAACTAATAACCTGTGTTCACTGTGTCTTCGTTGAGAAATGAGGTGCTATTTACCTGGTTGTGATTCTCCCAAAGCTCCAAACTGTTGAATAAGCTGCAGCCGATCCGTTAACTGATGGACGAACTTCAGACAGTGTGAAGCTACATTAGCTACGAGGTTTTCCTGTGAACTTATCATCTAATTATCAGGTTGTTTTGGGGTTTTTTTGTACGTTGAGGTCATGTCCTTCTGCCGTTTTCAGCAGGAACCTTTTAAATTTTCGACTAAAATTGAATTAACGATGCATTCAATGATATTCAGACATCTGAGAGTGAATGAATGTTGTCAGAAAAATCGAATTAGGCGGGGAAAACACTGTGTAAAACATGCCACAACTTTTATTCACAGTTATTAATTAATCCCATTACTCACTTCTCAGTCGTTGATAAAGGGTTGATGTCAGTTTTCTATGTTTAGTGATGGACCGGTCCGCTACATGCTAGCTCAGTGGGGTTAGCCACCGCTACATGCTAGCTCGGTGGAGTTAACCACTGCTACATGCTAGCTCGGTGGGGTTAGCCACCGCTACATGCTAGCTTGGTGGGGTTAACCACTGCTACATGCTAGCTCGGTGGGGTTAGCCACCGCTGCATGCTAGCTTGGTGGGGTTAACCACCACTGCTACATGCTAGCTCGGTGGAGTTAGCCACCACTACATGCTAGCTTGGTGGGGTTAGCCACCACTACATGCTAGCTTGGTGGGGTTAGCCACCACTACATGCTAGCTTGGTGGGGTTAACCACTGCTATATGCTAGCTTGGTGGGGTTAACCACCACTGCTACATGCTAGCGCGGTGGGGTTAGCCACCGCTACATAATAGCTTGGTGGGGTTAACCACCACTGCTACATGCTAGCTCAGTGGAGTTAGCCACCACTACATGCTAGCTCGGTGGGGTTAGCCACCACTACATGCTAGCTCGGTTGGGTTAATGTGAGTAAAGCCACAGTTCTTGTGATTATTTTCATTTTGATGCATTGGGAACGCTGCATTTTTATATATTAAATCCAAATATGAGTTTCAACAGAAAAACTAATATTAGGCTGTTCAAATACTTGAAGAGGTCATGTTGGCTTATGTCGAAGAGGAAATACCCTTGAAATATGAGTTTCAACAAGACAGCGACCCCAAACACACCAGTAAACCAGCAGAAAAATTAAAGTTCTGGAGTGGAATCAATCAAAAATGCTGTTTCTGAGACAAAACCAAGACATTTAGAGGAAACACAAGTTC
>CM060466.1:4286591-4369091 GCA_030544235.1 Lepturacanthus savala | reverse complement strand
CGTAAAGGGGGAATTTATCGAATTCCTCAAAGTGAAAGACAACATATCTAATTTCTAGAACTTTGGTTCTTCGGTTAGCTGACGTCCTCGTTAACGGAATGATCAATAAAGTTACAGAAACTCTCCACAAATCCAAGAAGAATCCAGCAGTTTCCTTCAAGTTCTCTTAATCGTTCCAGGAAATCTCTGAAGTTTCAGATCATTAAACAGGACGTGTGAAGTGAGGATGTTACATAATGATCTGTGTTTTTAAAAAGGACCATGATCTAAATCTCCTTTAATGCTCCACCACGTGAGTTTTTATTCCCACAGATTTTTCGCATGGCGGAGCTCTGGTTTCGGAGCGGAACTCGAACGCATCACTAATAATAATCAATGTCTTCATCTTTGTCAATCTGGCTTCACGAGGAGCCAGAAACCTAAATATCTCCACTTTATATAAAGCAAACCTGCCCTTTAAAAAGGTGCAGCGTGTTAGATTCAGCAGCATCGACTAATTGAATTCATTGTGTTTTTATGAACTTAGATTGAGCCGGACAAATTAAATAACGCTGCAATCTGCAAAACCACCACTAGATGGTGCCAGAAACTACACACTGTACCTTTAAAGGATATTTTAAGTTGAACAAAGAGATTCTGTCTTCACAGGAATAGTTTGACACTTTTTTGGAAATTTATTTGTTTAATTCTGAGAGTTTGATGAGAAGATTGATATATCACAGGAGACAGGAGACAGTTAGCTTAGCAATGTTAGCATGGCTCTGTTCTGACTACAGAATCATATATAACTATCCCTTCAACACACAGAGGAGGAGTTTGATATCAATCCTCTCAGCTAAATCTCAGCAGGAGGGTTAATAGTGTTGCTAAGGAGTGGAAAATGTCTGGTAAATTTCCAGAAACTTTCCATGGAAGTTAAAATGGGAATTTTGGAAATATTCAACATTTAGCACCTAATTTACCAGCTAGTTAGCTACTGTATGAATATATTCTTATTTAATATTTGCAAGTTACATATTATTATTGCCGTGACTATGAGAATCATCATCAAAAATGTTGAACTATCCCTTTAATCATCCACCAGAAATCCCTCAATTCTGTGAATTTGGGATTTATTCCCATTAATTCCCATAGAAACTTTGAAAATTCCCAGAATTTTGCAAACCTATGTTGTGGTAATAAAAAACCAGCCGGGAGACCTGTTTCCTTTCTTTATATTTTCAAAACTGTCTAATTATTGGGGCTGTGATAATTCATTTCAACTACAAAACAATTAAATTGTGTAATTTTTGGGGGATTTATTCCAATAAATTTTTGATTTATTCCCGTTTAATCCTGTTTGATTCACATGGAAAGTTTCCAACTTTGAAAATTCCTGGAATTTTGCGACACTAAAGGGGAATAAATCCAAATGTCAAACTATTCCTTTACATCTCAGTTCTCCCAGTTCACCTCCTTCACCTTTCTCCTTCCTTTCCAACGTCATGGATGACGAAGTAGATGCAGGTTTGCTGTGGAGGACCTGGATGTGTGTGTGTGTGTGTGTTGGTTTTGCTATACTTGTGAGGACCAAGCATTGAGGAACAACCTTTTCTGTGAGGACCTTTCGGGTTGTGAGGACATTAGTGTGTGTTTTATCTGACGGTGACTCCCAGCTTCTCCAGCACCCTGGTCCCTTTCTCCTGATACTCCTCCCTCGTCATCCAGAAGTTGTCCTTGTCCTTCATGATGTCGGCCAGCACGGCGCCTCCCAGGAAAACCATGTGTTTACGCCGGGGGGGGTCCTCTATCCGGATCTTGAACTTCTACAGCAGAGACGGAGAGAGGCAGGGAGGTGTTAAACAGAGATAAAGACGCGTTGAAACTGAAAGAGATTGACAGAGATTGTCTTTTAATTACAGGTCGGAGGATTTTACTAGAATTTTACTCTCAGAGATGATTAGATGTTTTTTACCTCGTCATCATTGTGAAGCTGCGTTGCCCCCTGGTGGCAGAAACACTGCACAGCAGGACAAGAAGCTTCAAACAAGCAACTTTTTACTGTAGTGTTTTTTGGCTGCTAGTTTACTGAGTTTTTGTCATAAAGCTACACTGATGGTACCGTTGGACTCGTCACAGTCTCAGCTTTCATATGAGATGTCATTTGTTTGTGTAACATGAAGTATCAGAGCGCTAGCCATCAAAATGTGGCGAGTGGGTTGGCTTTATGATCGTATACCGATTTTCATATTTGTTAATTAATTAGCTTGGTGTTGGAGTTGTGTTTGGTGTGTGTAAATATGACTTATATGTGCTTGTAGTGGAGTTTCTCCTGTTTAATTTGATGTATAGCTTCACTATATTTGTACTTTAACTCTTTACTCACCGACAGCTTGTCCACGTCTCCCTTCAGCACCCGCTCCAGGTAAAGCTGCTTCAGTTCTCGCTCCAGTCTGGACGGCAGCCCTGGATACATGGTGGATCCCCCGGATAGAACGATGTGTTTGAAGAACTCCGCTCTGTTAGGAATAATAATAAAATAACAAACATTTACATCATGTTATCTTATCGATAACCATTGTCTTCTATTTACAGCGGCGGTTTTCAGAGAGTGAGGCGATCGTCCTCAGGAGGGCGCCAGAGAGAAGAAAAAGAGTGGAAATATCATTCGAGAGGCAAAATGGATGGATTTTAAGTATCTGAAGTGAAAATGAGAGAGAACACAGAGTATTTCTGTTTTTTCTATGTGTATATTGTGTGTTTTTTCATGTGTATACTATGTTAGTGTATATTGTGTATGTGTTTTTAATGTGTATACTGTAGGTTTTTTCATGTGTATATTGTGTTTGTGTTTTTTTGTGCATACTGTAGGTTATTTTTTCATGTGTATACTGTAGGTTTTTCATGTGTATATTGTGTGTTTGTTTTTTGTCATGTGTATATTTTGTTTTTTCATATGTGTACTGTGTTTTTGTCCGTCTGTGTATTTGTAGTTTTTTCATGTGTATACAGTTTTTTTCATATGTACATATTGTGTGTTTGTTTTTGCATGTGTATACTGTAGGTTTTTTTTTTGTGTATACTGTGTGTTTGTAGTTTTTTTCACGTGTATATCGTGTATTTGTGTTTTTTATGTGTATACTTTGTGTTTGTGATTTTTAATGTGTGTTTGTGTTTTTCATGTGTATTTTTGCTTTTGTGTTTTTTTTCATGTGTATACTGTGTGGTTTTTCCTGTTTATATTGTATATTTGTGTTTTTTTCATGTGTATACGGTGTGTTTGTGTTTTTCCATTGGTATACTGTGTGTTTGTGTTTTTTTTCATGTGTATATTGTAGGTTTATTTTTTTCAGGTGTATATTGTGTGTTTGTGTTTTTTTTCATGTGTATATTGTTTGTTTTTCATGTGTATACAGTGTGTTTGTATTTTTTTCTGTGTATATTGTGTTTTTGTGTTTTTTCATGTGTATATTGTATTTTTATTTTTTCTATGTGTATATTGTGTGTTTGTGTTTTTCCATTGGTATACTGTGTGTTTGTGTTTTTTTCATGTGTACACTGTGTATTTGTGTTTTTTTCATGTGTATACTGTGTATTTTTCATGTATATATTCTGTATTTTCCATGTATATACTGTGTATTTTTCATGTAGATATTGTATATTTTCCATGTGTATACTGTGTATTTGTGTATTTTTCATGTGTATACTGTGTATTTGTGACCTGGTGTCTATATCTGCAGCCTGGATGGTGTTGAACAGCAGCTCAGCGACTCCCACCCCCTCCACGTTGATGAGGTGAGGTTGGAACAGAGCCTCCGGAGCCTCGAACCTCTCTCCGCCAACTTTGATCACTCTGCCGTCTGGAAGCTGTCGACATGAACCCAAAACAGGAAAAAATTACACCTTAAACCCGTTTTAAAACAAGAAACCGAACTAAAATGATCAGCGACGACGGACCGTGTAGGACTCCACCAGAACCGTGGTCTCCAGCGCCAGCTTCTGCTCCTGCTCGATGTTGTAGCCGACGTAGCAGAGCTTCTCCTTCATCATCCTCACCGTCTCAAAGTCAGCCGAGTGGTTGAAGGCGTAGCCTCGCAGCAGCAGCAGCTGCAAACGGGTGAAAATACACAGTAAACACGTTTAAAAACCTGGGAACCACTGTTTCTTTCCCCATTAACCCGTGTGGGGGGATCCTGAGATTGCTCCACTAATCCTGTACAAATATAGTGAAGCTATACATCAAATTAAACAGGAGAAACTCCACTACAAGCACATATAAGTCATATTTACACACACCAAACACAACTCCAACACCAAGCTAATTAATTAACAAATATGAAAATCGCTATACGATCATAAAGCCAACCCACTCGCCACATTTTGATGGCTAGCGCTCTGATACTTCATGTTATACAAACAAATGACATCTCATATGAAAGCTGAGACTGTGACGAGTCCAACGGTACCATCAGTGTAGCTTTATGACAAAAACTCAGTAAACTAGCAGCCAAAAAACACTACAGTAAAAAGTCGCTTGTTTGTAAGACAGGACTTAATATTTTCGGTTGCCATGGGAACGAGGTCAGTAGGAACAGGAAGGAGATTGGAGGGAAATAGTTCCTATAGGCTTGAAGGACGTTTTTTATCGTTTATGGTTGTTTTAAGTTTTTAAGTAAACAGTTAGAATTAAGAAGTGGACTTTTATTTTGAAGAACCTGCTGTTTTTCAGCTGTGAGTTTCCTCGGTACCTTGATGAGGTAGCGTGTGATGTCTCTTCCTGCGATGTCCAGGCGTCGGGTCAGATGCGGCAGAGAGAATCCTTCGTAGACCGGACAGATGTGGGTTACACCATCACCAGAGTCCACCACAACTCCAGTCAGGAGCCCTGAAACAGGAAGGATGAGTCGACACTACTGAGGAACATGTCCAAATGAGAAGAAAATGTCAGAATCTGATTATTTCCTGGTTTCTTTATTCTTCTATAATAGTAAACTGATGATCTTTGGCTTGTGGACTGTTGAAAAACTGAATCTTCAACTTTGGAAAACAAGAAATTAATGGGCTTATTATTAATGGGCTGTATTAACTTCTATTTCAAGTAATTTAATCGAAAAATGTGCATATTTGAACCTTTTTTAATATTTATCTGGACTTATTTCTAGATTTGAAACATCTTATTTCAAGATTTCTTACCAAGTGTAATTATCTTGTTGCATGAACAGATAATTTAACTAGTTTTAAAGTACATTTATCCTCATTTTTAGGGTTTATATCTTTTTTTCAGCCATTTTTTGACGATTTTTAAGAAGAAAATGTCCAAATTCTCTGGTTCTCTGATTATTTCCTGGTTTCTTTATTCTTCTATAATAATAAACTGATGATCTTTGGGATAAAATATGTGATAAATGTCAAAAATGTGAGATTAAAAAGCTCAAAATAGATATAAAGTCAAATTTATTAGATAACAAATCAAATAGAACTGCAACGATTAGTTAATTAATTGATTATTTAATTGATAATTGACATTTTATGTTGAATCTTCAGCTTCAGGAAACACTGATTGACATTTTATGAACCAAACAACTAATTTATTCATCATTTTAATAATAAATAGATTGATCAACTATCAGAATAGCCGATAATTGCAGCCTTAATGTACTTATTTAATTTACTTATGGACACAAGTTAAGTGCCGTTAAATTAAATTGCTTAGTTATAAATGACTCTTAAGCTACAATAACTTCACTTTTTGATTCATTGATTAAGTAATCGATAGATTAATCCACTAGTTGTAATAGTTGCAGCATTGCTGAACATATTTGACTCAAAATCTCCTCACAAGTACAAACATGTACATAAAGTCCATATTTGTGTATTCTAGCATGTTTTATTTTGATGGTGTGTGACTGTGAATGTGAAGACGGATTATTCAGCCGTGTCCTTGAACGCACCTTGAGCGTAGAGCGTGAGGACGGCCTGGATGGCGATGTAGACGCCTGTGAACTGGTACGTTTCAAACATCACCTGCAGTTTATGAACAGGAAGGAGAAGAAAAACGTCAGAATTCTGGTGGTTTTCAGTTTAACCACTGAAGTCCAGGTTTATTTATGTTTTCCTGCTATAAATGATAATAAATGTGGAATATCTCTACAAACACAAAGGTTATTGGACTTAAACCTGGAATTAAAATAAATCTACAACATGTGAGGTGACTACAGAAGAGTCAGAATCTATTTATGTTGATGTTATAGAGAAAATATAGTTAGAATATTAAGAAAAAATGACCCAAATCAGGAAAATAACTTGAGATAAATGAGAAATCCCACTGAGGATCATTACAGAACATGAAGAATATATCCTGTAAAATCTACATTAAATATCTAAATAGTCTCTACTACTGATATTATATTAAACTATTGTCTTATTGTATTGATGATGTGGATATTGATGATATATATTGATGCTGTAACAGTAACATTGATGTAAAATACTTTATTTAGTGTTGGAGCTGAGGTTTTTATTGGGATTTATCAATAAAACTCAAAGCTGCTGCTGTATAAGAAGGTTTAGGATTTTAACAGGTTAAGTTTTAAATAAAGTATTTTTATCATTTTCTTGCAATATTCTAATTATATTTGCTCTGTAATAGTTATGGATTTTATTTATTTATTTTTATTTATCTTATATCAAGTATTTTTTTGGATTTAGGTCAGTTTGGTCTTGTTTTAAGTTTTAAATAAAGTATTTCTTTATTGGTAGTAAAACAAATTTTTAATATTCTAACTATATTTGCTCTCTAATAGTTATATATTTTATTTAGTTATAATTAATTTTATTTATCTTATATCAAGTCTTTTTTTGATTTAGGTAAATTTGGTTTTGTCTTAAATTTTATTATTATTTATTTATTTATTTTTTTCAATATTCTAACTCTATTTGCTCTGTAACATTTACTTTTTATTTATATTATATAAAGTCTTTTTTGATGTATTAAGTTTTAAATGAAGTATTTATTTGTAGTAAAACACAATTTTAGATTTTTTTTAGATTAGATTAGATTTAGTTATAATTAATTTTATTATATTTTATATCAAGTCTTTTTTGATTTAGGTCAGTTTGGTTGTTTTAAGTTTTAAATAAAGTATTTTATCTGTTGTAAAACACTATATTTTCTCTATAACATCAACATAAATAGATTCTGACTCTTCTGTAGTCACCTCACATGTTGTAGATTTATTTTAATTACAGGTTTAAGTCCAATAACCTTCGTGTTTGTAGAGATATTCCACATTTATTATCATTTATAGCAGGAACACTGAACAACCTAAATCTCCGCCTCTTAAAGCCGAACCTCTATGATCTTCTCGCGGTTCTTGGTGGGGTTCATGGGGGGTTCGGTCAGCAGGATCTTGCAGTCTCTGGGTTTGATGTGGAGTTTCTCGGGTCCGAAGGTGTAGTCCCACAGGTGCTTCATGTCGTCCCAGTTCCTGACGATGCCGTTCTCCATGGGGTAGTTGACCTCCAGCATGGAGCGCAGCTCGCTGGCCTCGTCCCCCACCATCAGGTCCTGGAGTTTAATTATTCTGTTATTATTTATTATACACCCACACTGTTGGTACAGAATGCAGCTGCTTTACACACATTGTACATGCTCTGCCCATGATTAGATATTTTATTGTATATATATATATATATATACACACATCAAGTGTATGATCTACATTTTAAGTTATATTTCTTTATTGTTTCTAATATGGTGGATGTAAATCTCTTGAAATGGAAAAAGAGACAATGAGACGTGTAAATATTAATGAATCGTCTGCAAAGTAAAGAACATTTACACTGTGTGTGTATGTCCTTCAAAATAAAAGCCCCCCTTTTCACTCATATCTGTAAAAACAGATTTGATATCACAGCTTTTTAGAAAAATTAAGATAAAATAAATGTTTCCATATATATATATATATACACACACACACACATATGGAAACATTTATTTTATCTTCATTTTTCTAAAAAGCTGTGATATCAAATCTGTTTTTACAGATATGTGTGAAAAGGGGGCTTTTATTTTGAAGGACATACAATTTATGAGGTCACATGACCATCAACGTCTCACAACAGAAGGTAGTCTTCTTCTATTTAGTATATATATATATATATATATATATATGTAAAATTCCTAGTATATAAAACCTAATGGAGTCCCATTGACTTATATAGCATGAAACTCTCCTGAGACTATGTTTTTCTTATATTTCTTAAATATGTCTGTTATTTCGGTCATTTTAATTAAACATGTCTCAGTAATATTTCATGTAATAGAGGATTAAATACGAAAGGAACGTTGGAGAAAAAAAAGGGAAAATACTCTGTATTGTTTGTAATCTGTTGGTATAAATAAATAAATCAATAAATCAATAAAATGAATGTATTCTTTGAACATGTCGGCAGACGTTTACCTTGATCTCGATGTTTCCGACTTTAGCCGTGGAGCGGATGATCGGCCGGCCGACCAGCGCCGGGAAGATGTGTTCAGGGAAGTTGGAGCCGGCATAACCACACTTCACGAACTGGAGGAGGAAGAAATATTAAAAAAATTAAATTTAACACGTCTGTGATTGTTAACAGGCCGTTGTTGTATATATATAATACAATAATTACAAGGAAAAAACTGAATAAAATAATAATTAATAAGAACTTTGTTATTTCTTCTCCCATTAATCATCTCAGGACCCCTCACATCTACCTGCTGACCACCTGGAGGGGCCAGAACCATAGGTTGAGAACCACTGGACTAAACTAGTTCAACTAGTACTTTACATGTACTCATAGTACTGCAATACTTGAACTACTTCAAAAAAATGCTATATTTTAGTACATGTACTCATAAAACTGTAATACTTTACTACATCTATTCATAATACTGCAATACTTTACTACATTAACTCATAATACTGCAATACTTTAATATATTAACTCATAATACTGCAATACTTTACTATATTAACTCATAATACTGCAATACTTTACTAGAAATACTCATAATACTGCAATACTTTACTACATCTACTCATAATACTGCAATACTTTACTACATCTACTCATAATACTGCAATACTTTACTACATCTACTCATAATACTGCAATACTTTACTAGAAATACTCATAATACTGCAATACTTTACTACATCTACTCATAATACTGCAATACATTACTCCATCAACTCATAATACTACAATACTTTACTATATTAACTCATAATACTGCAATACTTTACTATATTAACTCATAATACTGCAATACTTTACTACATTAACTCATAATACTGCAATACTTTACTATATTAACTCATAATACTGCAATACTTTACTACATTAACTCATAATACTGCAATACTTTACTATATTAACTCATAATACTGCAATACTTTACTATATTAACTCATAATACTGCAATACTTTACTAGAAATACTCATAATACTGCAATACTTTACTACATCTACTCATAATACTGCAATACTTTACTATATTAACTCATAATACTGCAATACTTTACTAGAAATACTCATAATACTGCAATACATTACTCCATCAACTCATAATACTACAATACTTTACTATATTAACTCATAATACTGCAATACTTTACTATATTAACTCATAATACTGCAATACTTTACTACATTAACTCATAATACTACAATACTTTACTATATTAACTCATAATACTGCAATACTTTACTATATTAACTCATAATACTGCAATACTTTACTATATTAACTCATAATACTGCAATACTTTACTAGAAATACTCATAATACTGCAATACTTTACTACATCTACTCATAATACTGCAATACTTTACTACATCTACTCATAATACTGCAATACTTTACTATATTAACTCATAATACTGCAATACTTTACTAGAAATACTCATAATACTGCAATACATTACTCCATCAACTCATAATACTACAATACTTTACTATATTAACTCATAATACTGCAATACTTTACTACATTAACTCATAATACTGCAATACTTTACTATATTAACTCATAATACTGCAATACTTTACTACATTAACTCATAATACTACAATACTTTACTATATTAACTCATAATACTGCAATACTTTACTACATCAACTCATAATACTACAATACTTTACTACAAATACTCATAATACTGCAATACTTTAACTCCTTTACTCTTTACACTTGCTACCTGTTTTACTACAAAGATTTAAATAAACGTGTATAAACTTATTATAAACAAGTAAATAAACTTAAACAAGACAAATAAAATTGTTATTTACACTTTAATAATAAACGTGACCTTTTTCTACAGGTTTAATCACGTGGGTGTGACAGAGTTCCTCGTTGACTCTTTTTGTCAGACTTCCTGTATTTTCTGTTAATGAAGCGTCTACATTCACTTTAACAGAATTCATTAAACCGCAGAAGCTGCAGCACAAAGTTTCCTTACAAGGAAAAAATGACTCGACTTCCGCAACCGAAGCGTCTCACTTTGAAGTCTTCAAAACGAGCAAGTCTCAATAAAGCCCGCAAGAAATGCGATATGGGCTCCGTTCATTTCGCTCCTACTCTTTTATTTATCTACTAATCATAATGAATTTGTATTTACCTTAAAGCCACTGTTGTTGTACGCCCCACCGGGGTGCTTAGGTTTTTCCAAAGTTATGTATTTTTAAATAAAAAGTAGGTTTTATCTCGCGAGTTCCTCGAATTAATCACAAAAACCTGCCTCTGGTGGTGTGTTTTCTGCTCAACAGCGCCCCCCGCCTCCGCTCCACTATACAGCAGGCGAAACCCGGAATTACACATTTTGAGAGAAATAAGTGGCGCACACGCGATAAAACATGTTCTTTTCGATAGATACGCAACATTGAAGAAAACCAACACCCCCGTCGAGACGGACAACAAACATGGCTTTAAGATTAGCACTGTTTGCATATGATAGCTACAAGTAGGAAAAAGTAAAGGCGAAATGAATAGAGATCATATCTCCTTTTAGCGTGTAGCTTTGAGACTCAATATTGCTCAACACCCACTATACTTGGACAATTTAGGTGAATTTCTTCAGATATGAGTTTTCCTCACATTTTAGTCAATTCTCTTGTCTGTGTTATTGTATTTATTTATCTCATATACTTAATAAGCGTCTTTCTGACAAATCCAGTGTTTTCTTTATATTTTAAATAACTTTAAATAACAAAACAGTATAAATTACATTTTGTTAGGGTTAGGGTTTATCTAGATCTAGTGTAAAGCGGTTATGTTGAAGAAAAAGCAGTGAATTTGCCCTTTATTCTGCTTTTATAAACAAAATCTTTAAAATTCCACAAATTAAAACTTTTATTTTTACTTTCTAACAGGTTTAAATGGTAAAAATGGAAAATAAACAGCTCTTTAATATTAGTTTTGTTTCCCTCATTCTTCCCATCGGTGATAAATCAGAACTTTAATATTTTAATTCATAATTATAGTTTCATCTTTATACTTTAAGCTAATTAAGTAAATATTAAATATTAGCTAAGTAAGTAAATATTCTCTGTGTGATCACTTTAAGGGTTTTATATTTTATTATTAGGAATCCAGCTGCTGGATGACATCAATCCAGAATGAGAAAAATCCAGCTGTTGAATGAGATAATTCCAGTTGCTAATTATATTGAATCCAGCTGCTAATTGAGATAATTCCATCTTCTAATTAAGAAAATTCCAGCTGTTGAATAACATAAATCCAGCTGTAAATTAAGAGAATTCCAGCTGTTAATTGAGAAAATTCCAGCTGTTGAATGAGAGAATTCCAGCTGTTAATTGAGAGAATTCCAGCTGTTAATTGAGAGAATTCCAGCTGTTAAGATAATTCCAGCTGTTAAGATAATTCCAGCTGTTAGTTAAGAGAATTCCAGCTGTTAAGATAATTCCAGATGTTAATTGAGAGAATTCCAGCTGTTAATTGAGAGAATTCCAGCTGTTGAATAACATAAATCCAGCTGTTAATTAAGAGAATTCCAGCTGTTAATTGAGATAATTCCAGCTGTTGGATGACATGGATCCAGCTGACAGACACATTCCTCCCTCTCTCTCTCCCAGTCACCAGTGGAGCTAACGCGTTAGCGCAGCTAGCTCCCCGGTCACTTCCTGTTTCCGGTTTCGGGTCAAACTGCTTCACCGGCGGCGCGGACAGAGATTCGGTGACGGTCGCGTGCCCTCGGACTCACCCCGGTCCCGTTGTCACAAACCACGACCTTCCTGCCCTGGCTGTCCATGTTTTATATCCCGGAAAACCCGCAGCAGCAGCAGCAGCAGCAGCCGCACACCGACGCCAAGCTAGCCGACACACCGGAACCAACACGAGTTCAACTTCCGCTGTGGTTCCTTCAGAATAAAATCGGAATCTCCGGATTTTTTTTTTCAGGACTTTTTTTTTTGCTCTGCAATCCAGTAGCCGGGACTGAAATGAACATTTAAATACTTGAATTGTTTTAAAATTGGTAAACCTCACCAAACCAACCAAACCACCATCATTTTTGTTGGTTTATATGGATTTGTTTAGCTCTTATATCGTGCATTTCCTGCATTGTTGTCTCAATCAGGGCTAAAATAAAGATTTGTATCTTATTATCATCACTTTCAGCTTCAATCACAGATTAAATCTTATTCATTCATCTTGTCTGTGTAATAAATTATCCTCGTGACCTTTGTAATTCATTCAGTAGTAGTTATGTCACATAAAACCTTAAAAATGCAATAAAACACAATAAAGAAGACGTTTAAATACAGTTAAGATGCACTTAAAGGACATGTTAATGAGTCAGATGAGATTTTACTGTCAGATAAAAGATGCCTTCACACCTTTCTAAAAAAAAAAAGGCAGATATTGACTTGATTTACCTCATTTAGAAGGCTGGATTTCATATAAAATACACTTTTATGCAGGAGGACAGTGTAAATACACACAGCCTTAATGCTAAATGACTCAAAACTGTAGTTTTTCATCAACAAATATAGTTTTTAATCAAATTTAAATAGTATAAAGACAAAAAAGGCTGATTATTAACAGACATGTAGAACGGTAATATACAACAAAGCAGCAATAACAGCTTTAAACAACATATTTACTTGTTAATGTCGATTCCAAACAAATGAAATTAAAACTACATGTGTTAATAATTTAGGGACGTCCATGGGTTCACAGTCAATTCTTCACAGGCCTGTGGGAAAAAACAGAAAAACATGATCCATTTTTATTTCCTAAATCAAAATGTGAAGAAAAATGTGTCAAATTTTGGGTTAATTTACAGAAAATTAGCCGTTTACTGCATAAAATTTTAATATAATTAAAATAGCCAACACGTTTTATAATAAAATACCTATGAAATTATTAAATATCTTTTTTTTTTTGCTCCACAATCCATTAGTCAGGACTGAATTGTAGCTTTAAATGCTTTTAATTGTGTTTGGGGTCGTTGACTCGCAGAACTTTGGCTTTACTCACGTTGTTGTTGTATTAAACACTAACTACACCAGAGTTAAGATGCAGTTTCTTACCTTCATCAGTCGTTCAGGTTCAGGTCGTCAGTGTGATTTCTGCTTCGTCATCTGGTTGAATGCTGCAAGCTTCAAATTAAAAAAAAAGAAAGTTTCTTTTAAAAAAAGTGCAAAGAAAAATTCTTAAATGGAGGATTTTAGTACTGTGGGAATAACATGAACCTGAAGCAGTGGTGATTGGTGAACTTATTTATTTATTATTTAGTCATTTATTCATTTGTGATAAGTAGCTGATTGTGAAAGAACTCGTCTTCCAGATGATTCTAACAGATTTATAGTCAATGAAATATTAACAGCTGCACAAATCTGGCCATTTATGTTTTGACCGGGCAGCAGAAGTTCAGCTTCTTAAAGAAATCACCTCTGACCTGAAAGTCGTCCAGAAAATAAATCCTGAATCTGTGAGTTTTGCATATGAGACAGACGATTTACCGTATTTACCAGAATATAAGTCGCGTTTTTTTTCATAGTTAATCCGGGGCTGCGTCTTATTCTCTGCAGCGACTTATATGTGTGAAATTATTAAAACATTATTATCATTTCACATGTTATTTCCACACTAAACCTCCAGAGGGCGCTCTAGGCTTGTGTTGATAACTTCAACATTGGTGGTAACTTTTAGAGCTGAACAAAAACGTCAGCGAACAGAAAATCATAGTAGTAAAACCTGACGTCATCGACGTAGAAGAGGAAGCGCCGCATCTTCTACCTCCGGAGTTAGAGGAGTTGATGAAAAGTGACACCGAGGATGAAGATTTCATTGGGTTTTAGTGACACGGATGGTTTTGGTGAACTTCTTAGCATGTTATTGATGCTGTAGTTATGGGAATAACTCTTAATATGTTGTGTTAACATACCAGACACGTTCTCAGTGGTGTCATGTAACGTCAGCACCGTTCAGCCTGTTGTTGCCTCTAGTTTTATGTTAAATTGTTCCGCATTTAAATTTTAAATGTCTGTTCTTGTTGTTGGATTTTATCAGATAAATTGTGGTAACATATGTTTTTTCCTTCTTTATTATGCATTTTATAGCTGGTGCGACTCGTACTCCGAAGCGACTTATAATCCGTAAAATACGGTATTTTTTTTTTTAATCCAACCAGTTATTTATGCCTCCGTGTTTTAACTCCGACGACTTATCTCTGCTGCGTCTTAACCTCTAAAATCAGAAGGAAACATTCAGAGAAAAAGCCTTTGGTCCATTGGTGAATCTAATCGTGTGCAGTGAATCCATCCTTCATTATTTGTCAGAAAATCACTATTGTTTCTGCTGGATCCCCAAATAAATAAAACATTAGATTAGAAATATCAAAGGAAATTTGTGTGTTACCACGGTGATAAAAGACGATAACAGTCAGTCAGTCATTTTCTACACCTGCTTATTCCTCATTAGGGTCACATGGTCTGCTGGAGCCAATCCCAGCGCGTTACAGCGAGAGGCAGGGATACACCCCAGATGGTTGCCAGCCAATCGTGGGGCACACACACCATTCACTCACACACTCACACCTACGGGCAATTTAGAGTCTCCAATTAACCTCAGCATGTGTTTGGACTGTGGGAGGAAGCTGGAGAACCTGGTGAAAACCCACGCAGACACGGGGAGAACATGCAAACTCCACACAGAAAGGTCCCAGACCCAGGACCAAGGAGGTCTTGAACCTGTGACCTTCTTGCTGTGAGGCAACAGCGCTAACCCCTGCACCACCGTGTCGCCCAAGAAGATAACAGTTTTATAAAAAATATTAAAAAATAGATGAATAAATACACAAAGAGTAAATTATACATTATGAAAATCATCTTTTTAATCATGGACAAACCTTCAGGGAATTATTTTTAAATCAGCCTTAAAGAAAATGACAGTAAATCTCCTTATTGAGGTAATAAACGGTGAATTCAGATGCGTCACTGACCTTAATTCTCAGGTTTGCTTTTATCGTCTCCTCGCTCGGTTGCAGGTTTCCCTCCTCCGACTCCTCGGCTTCAGAATCCTCCTCTTCGGACGGTGGAGACGGTGGAGGTTTCACCGGCCGGAGAGGAGTCTCCACGGATTCCCTCTGACTCTGATTCTCTGCTTTTTGTCTTTGCCTCGCCGCCTTTTTCCTCGCTCTTTTCTTCTCGCAGAACAGCTTGTAGCGTTTCGCCCTCGTCGCTGGATTCCCCCTCCTCTTGTGGCCCTTGGTGAGCTGCTTCAAACAGCTCTGACTGTTCGGCTGTTTGGCGTCGATGACCTGGAGGCAGCGAGGGCCGGACGACGAGCCGCCTTGACCTTCGCTCTGAGACAGGTCTGGGTTCATTAATAAGTCTAGGTCTTCATAAGGATGGTAGTGAGGGTTAGGGGGCGCTGCAGGGCCAGGGAAGTCACTGTAGGTGTTGTGTGGGTAAGGAAACCCGCTGGGATGGAGGGGAGTGTGTGTCCAGTAGTAGGAAGACTCGTCCCTGTGGTAGGCGGCGGCGTGCTGAGAGTACTGAGCCACGCTGTAACCTGAATATGCAGAATAACCAGGACGGTCGGGGGAGGGGGACGCCTGCCGCTGAGCAGGAGAAGCGGTTTTATCCGAGACTTCTCCCTCGTGGGAGCGTGGGAGGCGAGAGGGGCTGGGACCGGAGCTCCTGGAGGTGGGCCTGGAGGGGGAGTAGGAGGAGCAGCAGGAGGAGGAGGAGGAGGAGGAGGAGGTGGGCCTGCTGGGACGTCGGTGGGAGCCCCTCGGCCGACTCTCCTGCTGCTCCTCTCTGCTGCCGCCGTCCTGCTTCTTACCGTACAGCCTCTCCCGGGTTCTGTCCGACAGTCGGTTCATCTCTTCCACTTCCAGACTCAACCCCAGAGACTTCAGGACGTTCTGGAGTTGTTGCCGCTGCTCGTCCGCCTTCGGTTCCGCCGCCGCTTCTTCTTTCTTCTCCTCCGTCTCTGCGGGGGAAGACGTGGGTCGACTACTGCGGTGGGATTTCTCCGGACTGGGCGGGTCGCCGTTTAATCGCTGGTTCTGGTTCCTAAAGGGCTCCTCTACGGGACTCTGGAGGTTCAGCAGCTCCTCCCCCGATGGGAGGTCCTCGCTGTCGTCGTTGACGATCCTGCTGAGCAGGTCCATGTCCACTCCTTTGTTGAGCAGGCTGAGGAAGCACTGGAAGCCCTTGTCGCTGCTGCTCTCCTCCTGGACTGGTGAAGGAACACTGGGACTGGGAGGAAGTGGTGGGACATCAGGGATCTGGAAAAATACACAGAGACGTTACTGTTAAACATTAGATAAACTCTAGACTGGACACCAGTTACACACATTCTATTCAGAGTTGATTTAAGTTAATTAATCATATTATTATTACTAGTTTTTATTCCTATTCATGTGTAAGAGTTTCACTGTACAGAGAAACGTGTTTCTACACTGTGCTGCATGACAATAAACTAGAGACGCGACTATTAATAGATTAGTTGACAACTATGACATTAATCACCAACTATTTAGATAATAAATTAATCGATTCAAATCAGTTTAAAGGAGAAAATGTCCAAATTCTCTGGTTCCAGCTTCTCTTCTCTGATTATTTCCTGGTTTCTTTATTCTTCTATAATAATAAACTGATGATCTTTGGGTTGTGGACTGTTTGTCTGACATGGATAACTTTTGAGCATGCTTTTATTTTGAAGGGGCCCTATTTTGACCATTTTCCCAGTTTAATATTTTATTTTTAATGGTTTATTCATAAAAAATAGCTCTGTTTATGGTCCTAAAGCACCTTAGTAACAATATAGTCTGTCTCAATCAATTAATTGATTAGTTGCCAATTATTACATGAATTGATTAATGGATTTGAGTCATTTTTTAAGAATAAAAAGTCCAAATTCTCTGGTTCCAGCTTCTCTTCTCTGATTATTTCCTGGTTTCTTTATTCTTCTATAATAATAAACTGATGATCTTTGGGTTGTGGACAAAAAAAAGACATTTTAGGTTGAATCTTCAGCTTTGGGATCAACATTTTACACCATTTTATGAACCAAACTAATCGATTAATCGTTCCAGCCATTGATAGATTCATCAACTATAGGAATACTCATTAGTTGCAGCTCTACAATAAACACGTTTAATCTTCTGAGTTGCATCAACATGATCTATTCCAGATATGTCACCAACCTTCCTGGAGTCTCGACACCTCTGCCTCATCAGGGCTTTGACTCTGAGCTTCAGGGGATGATCTTCCAGCAGCAAAGCACCTGCTCTCAGACTGGAGGAGTTGGTTCTCTGCTGTGACGACTGCAGCAAAAGAGGAGGCGGTACAGTCTATTATCTGGAAAACGTGCGGCGCACAAACAACACGCTCTACACTCTCACAAGTCTCACCTTTGCCAGGAAGCTGAGAGTCTTTCTTTGCTGCAGAATCACCTTCACCCTGTCTCTGAGAGTCGCTCCATCGCTTGTAGACGACTGTTGGTTGCAGGTAAAACCCGGAGGTGACGCTGTATTCTCTGTTTTCAGAGCCACGGAAACTCTCTTGTGCATTATCTGCTGCTCTATATCTCTCAGCCTTTTCCTTTTCCTCGCCAGCTCCGGATCCTCTTCGTCCATTTGCAGCGGTTCCCCGTCCGGGTCCTCGACCTCTGACCCCTTACTGTAAAAGTTACAGGAGGGAGGACCGGGTTCCTTCCGTCCCACGTTCACCCGACTGCTGCTGTGTGGTTCATCCAATGAGTATCTCATGTAATCAAAGTTAGAGGAGTGTCCAGTTGTGTTATTAACACCACTCTGCTGATGTGGCTCCAGGTTTCTCTGTGGTCTTTGGATCCAGGCGTGTGGATCCATCCTGTATCTGTGAAGCAGAAACATGCATCAGACACTTCAATTTAAAGCTTTTTACAACATGTTCAATGTTTCTTTAACCAAATTTACGGATAAGTTTTGGACAAATTTGTCTTTTTTTCTTATTCTAGCATTATTATGTGGAAAATAATTCATTTTCTTGTGTTTTTCTTGCAAAAAAATAATGAAATAATTCAAATAGATGCCATTTAACTGTTGTATAAAGGGCTAAAATCAGGAAAATGATTTAATATTTGGGAGGTTTGATGATTTTACAGAACAAACTACCAAACATTCAATAATTTAAATGTCACTTTATCTATTTGAAGTATTAGTAATAGTAGTATTTTTCCAGAGGGCGTATCTGGGACTACATTTATTATAAGAAAAATAATAAAATAAAGTTTTTAAAGTTTTTTTTGCAAAAAATAATGGAATAATTCAAATAGATGCAGGATAACTGGCATTTAAATGGTTGAAATCCTGAACATTATTGACTGTTTGAGGGTTTGAGCAGGAAAGAAGCTGTTTAAGAAATTAATGGAAAAAAAAAGCTGAACATTTTTTATATGTATGATGATTTTACTGCAGTTTGTTGGACATTTTTTTCACCTGCAGGTGTCGAAAAGTAAAAGGACATAAGGGTTAAGTGCTTTTACAGCAAGTACATTTTACTGATAACGTGTTTGTACTTTTACACACGGAACATTTTCAAACTTTTACTTTGAGTAAGTTTTGCTCAAAGTATCTGAGTTCTTCATCCACCGCTAACGAATAATGTTATTTAACCTTATTTCTTTTATAAATAATTAATCCTTCTTGTTGCGTAGCAGCATCAATATGTACATGTAACACACCAAAATGTTCATTAGAAACTCAGCTACAAGTCTATATGAAATAGTATTAGATTAACAAAACAGCATTTCAACCCCAAGCAAAAATATGAGCATATAACAAAAAATTAATCTGTAGATTTCTGTATTTGTATGATAATATTAACAAAATGTGCCAAAATCATCTAGACCTAGACACCTTGTAATTCTGACAGTTTGTATAATTCATTATAAGACTTTACTTTACTGCTCCATAGATGAATTGGGCTACTAAACCATGATTTTCAAGCTAAATAGTTTTTTTTTCTTCACTTTTTTGCTTTATTCGAGCTGGATTTACTTTACCACTGTACATTTTAATATAATCCTGGCACTTATTCAACTATCTCACAGGTGTTAGCTTCATTTTAAACCCAAGATCATTTAGATAACCCCTGTAGTTGTGGAGATATGCTGCACTAAGTCTGGGTATGTCATTTTAGAGAGGTAGACTGATAATGCAGTTTCCCCACTGTGGGACAAATAACGGATTATCTTATTTAAAAAAGGCCTAAAGAGAAACAAGTTAAGCTTAAATTTAAGGAAAGACAAGAACTAGCGACTACAACAAGTGACCAACTCATCCTAAACGGAATTCTAATGTGTGAATTTATAATATTATGATGTTGATTTAATCAAACCGACGTGTAAAAGCTGTTTTTAGAAGCTAACCTAGCTTGATAGGTGACACGTACGTTTAGCTACTAACGGGTAACGTTACATCGGGAATAAAAAACCTCTTTAAACTGGAATTAGTCTGAGTTTTTGTGTCAAATAACAAACCTGACGTTTAAAAAGCTTCAGCAGCGGCAGAAAAAACCGGAAATGAGGAACAACAACAGCTCGGAACACGTGGAGCAAACCGCGCTCAGCGCCGCCTGGCGCCCGGAGGACCGACGTGCAGGACGTACTACGTAAGGCTACGCGCTGACGTCATGGATGTATGACAGACGTTCCTCAAAGGCGGCCATGTTGGGGGGGTCCAGCTCTGGCTGTATTCGTTTTCTCTAACCCCAGTATAGTTTAATATTTATTTATATAGGTTATTTATTATTTAAATAAAAATAAAAATATTACTAAATTATTACTTATCACAGTAACATGAGGTACGTTTTAAATAGAAATGATAGTAAATAATTTAAATAAATAGAATAAACAAAAAAAGAAAAAGGGGACAATAATAAATTAATCATTTAAATAGTTTTTTTAATACAACTGAATAATAGACATTATAAATTAGAGAAAACCAAGTTGGTGGGGATTCTGTAAATCTGTGTAAATGTTATGATAATTATGTTACCTGTGATATTCTACATTTTTATTAAGCTTTAATTCTAATTAACTGAATTATATTAAAATCACACATAGCCTGTAAACATAAAACTGCCTCAATATTGTTTAATTTACTTTAACTTTTATCATTTTTAAAGCTAGTTAGTCCGACTGGGAGTAACTTATCACATGGTTCGTATTCTATTCTTTCATTTTCACTATTTACTAATATGAATAATTTAAACTTGTGTGTATTTTTTCATATCGTCATACATGGTAACTGTTTTATAAAAGCAAAGGCTCATTTTAGACTGTGGTATATGGTCATTGTGATATAATGTCGATATACTACGGTCTGAAGTGAGATTTCTTTTGTGAAATAAAATACATTTTTTTAATCAGATGAAAATTTATTTATGATATCAAGGCCTTTGCAGCTCTTCCCATTTATATTTCATCAACACAGTCAAGAAAAGTGGTTCATGTAAAAGGCTTCTAGCGTTGACTCACAAGCATTGTTTAATATTTTAAAAATACAAAATACAAAAAGAGGGTTTGTTTGCTTCGTGGACTCTGGAGACATTTTATCTGGATAAAGCCTCAGTGAGTTAAAGGGCTGAAACTAACACTGTTCTCTGTTTCCTTTACGATGGCGGCCCCGGTCGCTGTCCTTGTTACCAGATAATCTCACCTGGACCCGTTGGGACATTTAACCCAGTTCCTCAAATCCTAAATCCAGCCAGAACATCCTGCGTTTGCCTGTGCTTGTTCAGGTGTTATTGGCGTGTTTTCCACCACTGAGGGAACCTGCTTGTCTTTAATCAGAGAACTTCACTCTGGACAGAAGGTGAAGAACGCGGTCGATCCTCCTGTAGGAGTCCGAGTCACTTCTCCACAGGAACAGCAGGACGTTGGCTGGTGACGTCGTTCACACACGACTGATGGGAAACAGAAGCAAACAATTAAAATACACAGGGTGAGCGGTTAAAGTTTGTTTAATAAATAAATGACTTTAGGCCCAGATAGCGCTGGGATTTCCTGAGGGTCAGTGAACGCCTCTTGGAGAATGTGTAGAGTAGTTCTCTGGAAGAAGAAAAGATGGCAGCACTCTTAAACTTTTTTATTTTAATTTCAGCGTTGGCTATAGCCACAGTAGCCTGTTAGCATGAGAATAAAGTAGCAGCTAAACCCGCTAACATCTTAGCGTGTGGTTTATGAGTGACGTTACACTACTATGCAGTGATATGCAGGGATGTTATGTTCATGTTACATCTCAGCTTCAGACGGGCAGTTAATCGACCACTCATGTGACCATTTTCCATCCTTTAAAAGTGACCAAGTGTCTCTTGTGGTTGTAATGGTGCAGTCACAGTCCTTAACGTTGTGTTTAGGTGCATTGTTACTTGTTTAGTTTTCTAATATCATCCTCTCATCCCTCCCAAACATCAGCCAAGGTTTCCCAACTGTTTTTCTTGTTGCGTACATTTTTCAAGGGTTTATCATATCATTTCTTGAAAACTCATCTCATCTTCTATACCTGCTTATTCCTCATTAGGGTCACATGGTCTGCTGGAGCCAATCCCAGCATGTTACAGCGAGAGGCAGGGATACACCCCAGATGGTCTCCAGCTAATCGTGGGGCACACACACCATTCACTCACACACTCACACCTACGGGCAATTTAGAGTCTCCAATTAACCTCAGCATGTTTTTGGACTGTGGGAGGAAGCTGGAGTACCTGGTGAAAACCCACACAGACACAGGGAGAACATGCAAACTCCACACAGAAAGGTCCCAGACCCAGGACCAAGGAGGTCTTGAACCTGTGACCTTCTTGCTGTGAGGCAACAGGCAACACCTTCACCCGTCCATCAGGTGCAGGTGTTTCAAAGGAATCTTGAACTTAGATATTTAGGACTTGCATTTTACACATGTCTAGACATTTCTGTAGCAGGATGATGATGTACGATCATCAGTCGTTTTTAAATTACAAAAAAAAACATGGCGCTTCATAAGAAAAGAGCAAAACTTCAGCAAATATTACAAAATCATTCCTCTCCTTTTATTAAATCTGTCTTTAAGAGATGCTGCAAACAGAAATAAAACCTAAAGAAGCTTCACCTTTGCCTTCATTTCCTCCTGCGGCTCCTTCTCGGCTCCTGAATCCTGTTTTGTGGCCTGTGGAGCCTCCAGCTTCTTCTCGGACTCTTCACTCAGGCCTGTGGGATTCTGTCTGTCCTCCTCCGGTCGCTGAGTAACATCTACAACATCAGCTCCGCTCTGTCCTGCTGCCGGTTCCTGACGTCTCTCCTCCTCTATTTTACATTTCATCAACAACCGTATGCTCTTTCTGGTTTCCTGGAACAACAAGTGAGAAACGTCTAATCCAAACATATTCATATTCTGAGGCCACACGTTGAATTTTAATATATATGTATATATATAATATATATATAAAATCATGACTCAATTCCTGAAAGAGCGATTATGCAAGATGAGAAAGTCAAAACGTATTAAAACAGTTTTATTCCACGTTCATCTGGTCTGTAATCGTGTTCATGTTGGTTCCTTGTTATTTAAAAGTCCATCTGTATCTGTATCTTTGATTTTCTGTTATTTATTTTGACAAGAAATGTTAAATGGTGTAAAAAAGAAGAATATATTTTAACATCTAGAATATAACATAACATAACATAATAGCATGTGTTTTTAATTTTTATAAACCTTATTAAGAGTTAAATTATCTGGTACCACATGTCGACCCATTACTTACACACACACTTACACATACACACACACACTTACACACACACTTACACGCACGCACACACACACACACCTTCTCATTCAATCTTTATTTTCATGACTATTTCCATTGTAGATTCTCACTGAAGGCATCAAAACTATGAATGAACACATGTTTATAGTGTTATGGACTTAACAAAACAAGGTGAAATAACTGGAAACATGTTTTATATTCTAGTTTCTTCTAAATTCACCTTTGATCTGGTTGATAAAGCAAGAAATCCCACTAATTAACCCTGATAAGACACAACTATGAAGTGATAACCTCCCTTTACTCTGATTACTGCTTTACACACTCATGTATTCACATCATAGTTGTGTCTTATCAGGGTTAATTAGTGGAATTTCTTGCTTTATCAACCAGATCAAAGGGAAGAAACTAGAATATAAAACATGTTTTCAGTTATTTCACCTTGTTTTGTTCAGTCCATAACACCATAAACATGTTTATTCATAGTTTTGATGCCTTCAGTGAGAATCTACAATGGAAATAGTCATGAGAATAAAGATTGAATGAGAAGATGTGTCCAAACTTTAGGCCTGGACTGTATATGTGTGTGTATATATATATTTATATATATTTATATATATATATATATATATATATATATATATATATATATATATATATATATATATACACACACACAACATAAACAACATAAACAAAAGCACAGTCACTCATGCTGTATAAATGCATTGTGTCAAGCAGCAACAACACTTTCCATCTGTGAGAATTTGAGTTGTTTCTATTTTTATTTGCATAAAAATTCAGATTCTTTTAGAAGAATAAGCTGTTTCTGTTGTTATGAAGCTGCTGCAGGGAGTCGTTAACCTTCCAGCAATAATTACTACTGTTAAACAACAAGAAACCAACATGAACACCCAACGTAGACTGTCACTGACCCAGACAGACATGAAAAAGGTCAAATATAGAGGTTAAATCTGTCTCTGAGAGATCCGGCCTCCATACGTACAGAGATAAAACCTCCTCAGTGAGGCTGTAAACACCAACCATTTCTCTCGTATTAGTGATCGCCGGCTGCTGTTTTTCCTTCTCCCACAGCTCCCCGTCCAGGACGTCGTCCAGGTCGCCGTCCAGCGGTTTCGGAGGACCTTCGTCTCTCGCTGTTTTCACCATTCGCGGTTTCTTTCTAGGCGCTTGGGGCTGCTGAGGCTGTACGTTACCGTTTTTTTTCTTCTTTTTCCTTTTTTTACGTTTCTTTTTCGGCTGCGTTGAACCGCCCTGGTTGTTCGGCTGCTGCGTCGTAGCGGCGACCGGGAGGATGCGGATGAGAGGAGACGAGCCGCTCTGATTCGTGGATAAAGGAGCGGATCTCTGAAGCTGGGTTTGATTTTTGAGTTTCCCCTTCTTGGTGAGCTGCTTGGAGCCGCTCTGGTTGTTTGACTTTTTAGCGGCGGCGACCTGGAGGCGGCGAGGACCGGATGACGATCCGCTCTGAGACAGGTTTGGTTTCTTGGATAAAGGAGTGGATCCAAGACTTGGACTTTTGAAATTCCCCATCTTATTACAGCCCTTAGCGAACAGCTTTAACCAGCTGTAATTGTTCGAGTCTTTAGCGTCGATGACCTGGAGGCAGCGAGGGCCGGAAGACGATCCGCTCTGACCTTCGCTCTGACACAGGTCTGGATTAATTAATAAATCTGTGATTTTATTAGGATGGTAGTGAGGGTTAGGGGGCGCTGCAGGGCCAGGGAAGTGACTGTAGGTGTTGTGTGGGTAAGGAAACCCGCTGGGATGGAGGGGAGTGTGTGTCCAGTAGTAGTAAGACTCGTCCCTGTGGTAGGCGGCGGCGTGCTGAGAGTACTGAGCCACGCTGTAACCTGAATATGCAGAATAACCAGGACGGTCGGGGGAGGGGGACGCCTGCCGCTGAGCAGGAGAAGCGGTTTTATCCGAGACTTCTCCCTCGTGGGAGCGTGGGAGGCGAGAGGGGCTGGGACCGGAGCTCCTGGAGGTGGGCCTGGAGGGGGAGTAGGAGGAGCAGCAGGAGGAGGAGGAGGAGGAGGAGGAGGTGGGCCTGCTGGGACGTCGGTGGGAGCCCCTCGGCCGACTCTCCTGCTGCTCCTCTCTGCTGCCGCCGTCCTGCTTCTTACCGTACAGCCTCTCCCGGGTTCTGTCCGACAGTCGGTTCATCTCTTCCACTTCCAGACTCAACCCCAGAGACTTCAGGACGTTCTGGAGTTGTTGCCGCTGCTCGTCCGCCTTCGGTTCCGCCGCCGCTTCTTCTTTCTTCTCCTCCGTCTCTGCGGGGGAAGACGTGGGTCGACTACTGCGGTGGGATTTCTCCGGACTGGGCGGGTCGCCGTTTAATCGCTGGTTCTGGTTCCTAAAGGGCTCCTCTACGGGACTCCGGAGGTTCAGCAGCTCCTCCCCCGATGGGAGGTCCTCGCTGTCGTCGTTGACGATCCTGCTGAGCAGGTCCATGTCCACTCCTTTGTTGAGCAGGCTGAGGAAGCACTGGAAGCCCTTGTCGCTGCTGCTCTCCTCCTGGACTGGTGAAGGAACACTGGGACTGGGAGGAAGTGGTGGGACATCAGGGATCTGGAAAAATACACAGAGAATTTACAGAGACTCAGATTCATTTCATTATTTGTCCCTTGCAGCAGATCAACATCGGTGCTGCTCTTATAATTAGAATATCATGAAAACGTTGATTTATTTCAGTAACTCCATTCAAGTGAAATAATGTCTACATTTATTCACACACACTGACAAACAGCTCTGGAAAAACAATAAGATGGATGATCACAAGCACCAAACTAAGCTGAGCTACTTCAGGATGGAATAAAGTCACCAAGGAACAATGTAAAGACTTGAAAGCTGGGATTAAAATAAGGGTTAATGCACCAAATATTGATTCATGAACCCTTCTTAAGTGTAAACATTAGTATTATGCTGTTTTAAAATGAATTGTTGAACTGAAAATCTTGTTTCTTTCCAGTGTTTGACGTCTGAAAAGAGTCAGTCAATCATTTTCTATACCTGCTTATTCCTCATTAGGGTCACATGGTCTGCTGGAGCCAATCCCAGCGCGTTACAGCGAGAGGCAGGGATACACCCCAGATGGTCGCCAGCCAATCGTGGGGCACACACACCATTCACTCACACATTCACACCTACAGGCAATTTAGAGTCTCCAATTAACCTCAGCATGTGTTTGGACTGTGGGAGGAAGCTGGAGTACCTGGTGAAAACCCACGCAGACACGGGGAGAACATGCAAACTCCACACAGAAAGGTCCCAGACCCAGGACCAAGGAGGTCTTGAACCTGTGACCTTCTTGCTGTGAGGCAACAGCGCTAGGGAAAGGTTGTCAATAGTTTATAGACTCAAACTAAAATGTTCCTTTTGCCCAAACACAGACGTATAAGTAGTAAAATCAGAAAATGTGAATATTGTGGAAAGGTTCAATAATGAAGAAAACTGGTGCCACATTCTAATCAGCTAATTAATTAAGAACATTCATTAATTAAGGCCTTTAACTGGTCTCAGTCTAGTCCTGTAGGCTCCACCATCATGGATTAATGACCTGACCGTTAACATTAACACCAAGGATTCATGGAACTCTGTGTCCAAGCACATTAATAGAGAAGTGAAGGGAAGGAAAAGATGTAGTAGAAAAAGAAAAAGTGTACAAGCAATAGGGATATCCTGCCCCCAGGAGAGGACTGTGAAACAAAACCCTTTCACAAATGTGTGGGAGATTCACAAGAGAGTGGATTGCAGCTATAGTTATAGTTATAATCATCAATTAAAGAAACAATCACGTATAATATATCAGTCTGTGTGTAATAAAAGTATGAGTTTCACTTTTAGAATGGAGTTACTTTTACAAGGGTCACGTTTGGCAAGATGTGAAACATTTTAAAATAGTTTTAAAGACATTTATCACGTCTCTAAATGTGCACTGTGTGTTCATGTTGATTTCTTGTTATTTAAAAGTCCATTTGATATTATAATATTTATATATTTTTACAAAAATCATGATTTTGTTTTATCAGTGACACTTAAATCTGATCATATCATTAAAAAACATCATGTATCTATTTTTTTTTCATTTTGTTCTTATTTCTTTGCAGAAAATAGCATTTTAATGGTGTTTATAGTTGCTGCTGCACCAAAAATATATGTATCCTATCTACAAAATTGACTTGGATGAGTATATAGATTAATAAATAAAATTACTTCCTTCTGGCAGGGATTGTCTTCCACATCTTCTCCAGAGAAAGCTGCAGGAAGTTGATTATCTATGTCGTTCAAATATAAAGTTGTGTACTATCATGTCAGAAAAAAAGGTGTATGAGTAACATTTCAGTTTGTTTTTTAATTTTTAGTATAAAATAGGTTTAGCTCATAGGCTTCAATGGGTTAATGCACAGCTTAGACCTTGGTGTATAATTATATACAATCAGATTTGGTGATTTTTATCTGATTACTCCAGAATCAGTGTAACCATCAGCAGCCAGACTGGACACCAGTGGGTTTATGAGTTGCATCAACATGATCTATTCCAGATATGTCACCAACCTTCCTGGAGTCTCGACACCTCTGCCTCATCAGGGCTTTGACTCTGAGCTTCAGGGGATGATCTTCCAGCAGCAAAGCACCTGCTCTCAGACTGGAGGAGTTGGTTCTCTGCTGTGACGACTGCAGCAAAAGAGGAGGCGGTACAGTCTATTATCTGGAAAACGTGCGGCGCACAAACAACACGCTCTACACTCTCACAAGTCTCACCTTTGCCAGGAAGCTGAGAGTCTTTCTTTGCTGCAGAATCACCTTCACCCTGTCTCTGAGAGTCGCTCCATCGCTTGTAGACGACTGTTGGTTGCAGGTAAAACCCGGAGGTGACGCTGTATTCTCTGTTTTCAGAGCCACGGAAACTCTCTTGTGCATTATCTGCTGCTCTATATCTCTCAGCCTTTTCCTTTTCCTCGCCAGCTCCGGATCCTCTTCGTCCATTTGCAGCGGTTCTCCGTCCGGGTCCTCGACCTCTGACCCCTTACTGTAAAAGTTACAGGAGGGAGGACCGGGTTCCTTCCGTCCCACGTTCACCCGACTGCTGCTGTGTGGTTCATCCAATGAGTATCTCATGTAATCAAAGTTAGAGGAGTGTCCAGTTGTGTTATTAACACCACTCTGCTGATGTGGCTCCAGGTTTCTCTGTAATCGTGAGAGACCATTTTCCCAGGAATGTGGATCCATCCTGTATCCAGCTGCTCTTACAGCAGTGAAGCAGAAATAGAATGGAGACACAAAGAGTTAATTTTAAGGTTTACACCACCTGACTTAAATCTGATCATATTATAAAAAAACCACCATAAATATCCAATATGAAAAGCACCTGTATGTGTACTAAGGATTGCATATGAACAAGCCTAAAAACATAGTAGGCTGAATAAATAATAAATCATTTGTTCTTATTTCTTTGAAGAAAATAGCATTTTAATGGCTTTTATAGTGGCTGCTGCACAAATATACCCATAAATAAAAATCTATTTATTTGTATTCTTTTTGGGGGGATAGTTCTAGAGACTTGAATGAGTATATAGATATATACATGTCATAATAATTTAAATAAAATTACTTATTTCTGTCTTTCTGGGAGGGATTGTCTTCCCCATATTCTCCAGAAAAAGGGGAAGGAAGTTGATTACATCTATGTCGCTTCATAAATAAAAAGTTGTGTACTATCATGTCAGAAAAAAGGTGCATGAGTAACATTTCAGGTTTATTTTTAGTATAAAATGACAGTCATTGACTTAAAGGCTGATAGGTTACAATGGGTTAATGCACAGACCATTTTCCCAGGCATGTGGATCCATCCTGTATCCAGCTGCTCTTACAGGCTCTGTGAAGCAGAATTAGAACAGAGACACGGTTATGTTTAATTACACAAATATACTGTATGAACAATGCTATTTGTACCGATAACATAGAAGTTAAATTGTCTGAGAAAAGCCAAAGACTAGAGACTACAACGGGTTAGCTAGACAAGACATCACAAACTAAACTAAACACAAATATACAATAAAATACACATGCATATTCATAATAATATTAACAAACACTAAGAAAATAAGGAAGAATTAACCAAATTCAGAACAAGTCAAGCCTAACGCATAATAACTCAATAGTGTAACTTAGTTCAATGTTAGTGATTAAACTGTTATTTCTATTTAACTTAATGGAAGTGTAAGTATTAGTGATTTATCAAACCGACGTTACAACGCTTTTAATTAACTGTATAGATCTTTATAAATAAAACTGAACTCCACATGAAGTATCTTAAATGGTTTCCACATTGATAAACTATAAGTAATATAATGTGACATCCTGCCTACAGTATATTTACTCAATATTCTCCGAGTACACTTTATTACTATTTATTTATTACGATATTTAAAAGTCTAATGTTAAAGCTAACCTAGCTTGATAGCTAACACTACCGTTTGCCTACTAACGGTTAACGTTACAGCGGTTTAAACGGCTTCTGCCGCTGTCACGTTGCGGGAATAAAGAACATCTTTCTTCTGGAATTAGTCTGATTTGTTTATGTCAAATATCAAACCTGAGATTTAAGAAGCATCAGCAACATTAGGACAGTTGTTATTAACTGTAAACAGCATGAGCAGAACAGTGGCCGCCATTTTCACTCAGCGCCGTCTGCCGGCCGGAGGACCAAACTACAGGAAGAACTATTATTTAAAAAAACTTTATTTACAGCACATAAGTTTACAGAGTATTTTTAAAAATCTTTATTAACATAATGCTGTAAGTAATAAGTCTAACCAGGTTTCATTATGGCTTTTAATCATCAGAAAGCTTCAATTTAGATGCTTCCTTTAGTAAGGAGTTAACCTGGCTGTGAAAATAATTTTGATAATCAATTAATTTTAATAATCAATTGATTAATTAAATTGTGAATTATTTGTCTTTTCATCTCTAATTTTCTGACATTTTTCTCATAAGTTTGACCTTAAATTGCAAAATATAAGTTAAAAAGTAAAATTAAAAAAAAGATCAATAACAAATTAAATAGAGCTGCAATAATTAGTCGAATTATCGACTATCACATTAATCGGCAATTATTTTATAATAAAATTTTAAAGAAGAAAATGTCCAAATCCTCTTCTTAATGAACCAAACAACTAATCAATTAATCGGTTCAATAATTGATAGATTAATCAACAATCAAAATAGTATTAATAGGTAGTAATTACATATCTGAGCAACAAAAACGACCTGTGGTGTTCCCCAGGGCTCCATTACGGGTCCCTTAAAATTTTAATTTGAATCTTCAGCTTCAGAAAACACTGATCAACATTTTATTAACCAAAAAACTAATCGATTAATCGTCTCAATAATCACCAGATTAAAGTACTGTCAGAATATTTATATTTATTTATTCACCATGCTTAGTCTCATCCATTTTCCAAGAAAAGTAGTGTGGTTCAAAGGTTCTGCACCTTTATTGAGAAGTATTGTTGAATATTGTACAATACAAATAACCACAAATACACAAAAAGAAAACGTGGCGCCGTTTTTATCTGGATACAAGGCTGTATTCAACAGAGGTTTTGATTAGTCATAAGTAACTATGACCAACATTATTCGGTATCAAATCACAATGTTTAAGCAAAGAAAGACAAATGTTTTGAGAAATCAAACCATTTAGTGCCAATGTTTAACCCTCATGTCCTCCTCTGGCATTTTTGTCAAAAAACCTTCTTTTTAGTTGATTTTTTTAAAATACAATGACATGTCTTTTATATATATTTATATAAATCTCCTAAACAACTTACCTGATCAAAACTACCAAATAATTCAACAATTTTCTGGATTTTTACACTTTAAATGCCAGTTTATCTAATATTTTTTTAATTAAAAAAACCAAGTTATTTTGTAGAGGTAAATATCTGAAATTAAATAAAAGAAATACTAATGCAATCAAGTCAATTTTATTATCTTTGACATAACCAAAGTCCCATCCTCCGACCATTTACTATTGCAAAATAAAAAAAATCCTGAATATTATCAAATGTTTGGTAGTTTTAAACAGAAAAGAAGTTGTTTAAGAGATTTAAGGAAAAAAAAAAAACGAAGTTTGATGATTTTACTTTTTCCCCAAACAAACTTCCACCAAATTACCAAACATTCAAATCATTTTCTGAATTTTAACCTTTTAAATGCCACTTTATGTGTTTGAAGTATTAGTTTTTATTTAAAAAAACACAAAAACGTGTTAGTTTCCAGAGGTTGTATCTAGAACTACATAAAAAAAATACTAATGCAATCAAAGTCCCAATCTCCTTAACATTTATTTAAATTTTAATCAGAAAATAATAGAATAATTCAAATAGATGCAGTTAACCTGTATTTAAATGGTTGAAATCCTGAAGATTATTGACTGTTTGGTAGTTTTGAGCTGGAAAGAAGAATATAATGATTTTACAGCAGGAGGACATGAGGGTGTTTAGCAGAACGTTCTCTGTGGACAACAAAGCAGTGACGAGTTTGTTTCATTTTTATTTTAAGCCCCTTTTTTCCCCACATTTAATTTGTGGGTTTTTACAATTCAATTTTTTTTAAAGTCTTCATCCCGGTTGTTTCGTTTCAATCACCTGCAAACAGCGAGGCCTGGACACAGTTTTGGACTTGAGCGCGGCGTTGGCGTTGGCCGGACCCGGGTTCAGGTTGGGTAAATTAGACGGAGGGAGGAGGTGGTGAGGGTGATGGTGGCCGAGCAGCGGCGGCGTTTGGGAGAGGAAGCTCAGGGGCGGCACGCAGGGGTACGGCAGGAAGGGGGGCAGGAAAAACCCGGGACCGGCTGGGGGCGGAGGTAGAGACGGGAACGGATAGCCGGAATACGTCGGCATCGGTTCTGACGAGAACGTCTGAAAGGCGGCGACGGCGCTTCCGCTACGTTCCTCGCCGTCCTGCGGGGCGCCGTACGAGTCTTTCACCAGAGAGGAGGAACAGTCCTGGTTTGGAGCTGGAGGGCTGAAGCTGGACCTGCTGGAGGGCGAGGACCTGCTCTGAGGTTTAGGCGAGAACGCCGGCCTCGCCTCCCGCTCCTTGCTGCCGCCCCGACGCTGGCGCCCAGACTCGCCGCAACCGCCGCCGCCGTCTTTCTTCCCGTACAGACGCTCCTGGATCCGGTGCGACATCTGACCCAGCTCCTCGAAGCCCAGGTCCATGCCGATGGCCCGCAGGACGTCCCGCATCTGCCGGTGCTTGTGCTCGTCCTCGGGCGTCGGCGTCGTTTCCGCGGCGACGGACGGCGACCTGGACCCGCTGCTGTCCTCGCTCCTCCTCCTCTCCAGGCTGAAGGAGCCGAGGGATTCCTCGCCCCCACCGCCGCCGCTCCACTCCTGGGGGTACGGTTGGCATCCCTGTTGCCCCGGAGACCACGGGCGATCCTGTGAACATGGCCGCCGCCCCGCCGCCCCCGGGACCTGAGTGACGATCTTGGTGAGGACATCAACGTTCACGCCTTTGTTGAGGACGTCCAGGAAACGCTGGAAACCGTTGGCCGACTTCTCCTCAGGAACAGACGGAGGCTGGTTGGAGACGTCGTAGTCAGACTGATGGAAAACACACAGAATTAACCTGTTAATATCAGAGTTAATACTACTGACCTCATAGAATCAACCTATAATATCAGAGTTAATACTACTGACCTCATAGAATCAACCTATAATACCAGAGTTAATACTACTGACCTCATAGAATTAACCTGTTAATATCAGAGTTAATACTACTGACCTCATAGAATTAACCTGTTAATATCAGAGTTAATACTACTGACCTCATAGAATCAACCTATAATATCAGAGTTAATACTACTGACCTCATAGAATCAACCTATAATACCAGAGTTAATACTACTGACCTCATAGAATTAACCTGTTAATATCAGAGTTAATACTACTGACCTCATAGAATCAACCTGTTAATATCAGAGTTAATACTGACCTCATAGAATCAACCTGTTAATATCAGAGTTAATACTACTGACCTCATAGAATCAACCTATAATACCAGAGTTAATACTACTGACCTCATAGAATTAACCTGTTAATACCAGAGTTAATACTACTGACCTCATAGAATTAACCTGTTAATACCAGAGTTAATACTACTGACCTCATAGAATCAACCTATAATATCAGAGTTAATACTACTGACCTCATAGAATTAACCTGTTAATATCAGAGTTAATACTGACCTGGAATCATGTTACAGGACATTTTCAGCTGTTATAATGTCATACATTAATACATTCCCTTTAATGTCTGGCTTAATATGCAATACTTTTTTTATTAACCCTCGATTGCATGAAATATTACTTAGATGTAGTAAAAAATATTTTGAATGTTGTCATTAATTAAAAAAAGAACCTGGTTCTCCATTAGGTAACTTATAAAAAGGACTTATAACATTCAAATTTAATTAAAATAAATTAAAATAATAATAATAATAATGATAATAATGCATATGGTTTACTTATCCCAGATAGTGAGTTCAATTTTTATTTGGTGCAAATTTTCCAAAATTCTGAATAAAAGACGATCGGATATCCTGGTCATGTGACCTCATAAATTGCTTGTCCTTCAAAATAAAAGCCCCTTTTTCACACCTAGCTGTAAAAACAGATTTTATGTCACAGCTTTTTAGAAAAATTAAAGGTGAAGTAACTGTTACTATGCAATAGAGGGTTAAGCCATGTAAACCTATGAGCTTTTAAGTCTATGACTGTTGTTTTATACTTAAAATAAACAATTAAAATGTTGTTTTTCTAATGATATGACAACTTTAAAGCAATTTAAAGCAAAAAAAAAAATCAACTTCCTGTCCCTTCCTCCCGAGAACATGAACAAACCCTCCCAGAAAGAGTGATTTATTTAGATTATTAGGATTTTCAACCTTATTTATTCAATCATTCATGCCTCTAGAATAATCCCGCAATAAGAATAAGTTGTTTATAGGCATATATGTGTAAATAGTGATTAAAATGCTATTTTCTGCAAAAAAAAAAGAACACAAAATAGAAAAAATAAAGCCACATCCCAAATTTACCAAGCAAACTGGACTTAAATGAGTAAAGTAATGGATGTAATGATAAGTAATGATTCGACATACACATTTTTATTTGAACAGGTGGAAATCAGAACCCACCTGTCCGGCGTATCCGTTCGATGGAAACCTGGTTCCGTTTTGCCGATAATCTTTATGGTCCGTGGAGGGGCTGTCCTTCCTCTCTCTGGTTTTGGTGTAGCTCTGTTCAACATGGAGAAATGTCGTCTGAATGTGAGTAAACGTCACAGCGGGACTATGTTAACAGCATCGTGACCTACCTTCGTGTTGTGGTCTGGTGAGCGTCCGCGGCTCCGTTCTCCGCCGTCTCTGTAGTCTCGGTAGTATCCGGACGACCTCTGCCTGTAGGCCGAGTCCTCGTGCTGCTGCTTGTACGTGAACTCCTCGCGGCGGTGCCTGTTTCTAGAGTCTTGAGGCGTTTTCCTGTGCTTGAAATCCTCGTCCTGCTCAAAATCCCTGCGAGGAAACGCGTCCGGCGACTGTCTGTACGTTTTATCCTCGGGCTCCCGCCTGCATCTGTGATCGTCCTCCTCGTCCTCCGCAAACCTCCTCCTCTTTAATTCGGAGACGCTCCAGTCGGGCGAGGACGGGCGTCTCCTCGGCGGCCTCTCCCGGTTCGTGGAGTCTCTGCCGTGCGGCGTTTTAGGCGAGTCGCCGTACTCTCGGCTCCTGCTCGTCCTCTCCGGGCAGCGAGGGGCGTCCCCGCCGTATTTGTGGTAGGAATCCTGCTGCGTTTCCCTGCGAGGTTCGCGCCTCTCCTCCCATCTGTAGTCGTCCCGCTGCCTGGCGCTTCTGTCGCCATGGTGACGCCGGGGGCCGTACAAACAGGACCGGTCCGGGTGCATCATGTTACTGCGAATCCAGAAGCAGATTATGACTTTTTAAAATAAAGAAGATTATAGAAAGACACCAGATCATACAAGGAAAAAAATATAAGGTTATCTCACACGACAGTATCGTTTAGGGCTGCGATTAACGATTATTCTGATTTATTGATTATTGAAACAATCACTCGATTAATTGTTTGGTTCATGAAACGGTGTAAAATGTCAATTAGTGTTTCTCAAAGCTGAAGATTCAATTGTTTGTTGTCCACAAAAAGAACAAAGAATCTAAACTGGGGAAAAGCCGAAGAATGACGTTTCTGCATCATGTATTTATAGAACTCAAAAACTGTGTAAATGATAGTTTGATATTATAGAAGGCTAAAGATTTGAGAAGCTGGAACCGGAGAATTTGGACATTTTCTTCTTAAAAATGACTCAAATTGATCAATAGGTTAACAAAATAATTGGCAATTAATGTAATAGGTGGAAACTAATTAATTATTCGCCTTATAATTTAGATAAACAGTCACAAATATGATAAAAACAGAAAAATATGAGATAAGAGCAACAGTCCACAACCCAAAGATCATCAGTTTATTATTATAGAAGAATAAAGAAACCAGGAAATAATCAGAGAAGCTGGAACCAGAGAATTTGGACATTTTCTTCTTTAAAAATGACTCAAATCAATCATTCGATTATCAAAATAGTTGGTGATTAATGTCATAGTTGCAGCTCTAGTATCACTCATAGTCCAGTAATTTCAGGTCAAAATGGGTGTCAACGTCAAAATAAATGACAAAACAAATGTAATAGTTATAATGATTAGTATAATTAATTATAATTATAGAAAGTATGATTAGTTGGTAGTGATTGTGGGGAAAAATCACCTGTATATATATGAATCAAAGGCTGATCTGACTCGTCTCTTTGGATTAATTCATTCTTATTTAAGGTATTTTTACACCAAAGTAGACATTTGTGTCAGGACTTGCAGTAAAATGTCTCTTAACTCTTCCTCATATGAATAGAGTAACAAAAACATTTACCTTTATGAGTTGATTATTACATTACAAACTAAATATATTGCAGGTTTTATGAAATTCTTTAACATGGAAGAAATGAATGGGGATATATGAAAGGGATATATTTCAGTCTTTTTCAAAACATCCCTCTACTGGGATTCTTTGGGTTTTTTTCCTCTCACTGAGCACGTTTTTCCCTGAATACTCTTTATTTATAATTTACATAGCATACACATTAACTGCAGTTAAAGTACAGAGTTCAGGTTCAAGGGATATACAAGAAGAACAGGTGAGACAACAGAAAAAATGTTAAGGGGTCACAGAAAACAAATCAAATGGAATTAAAGATTCAAAAAGTGGAAGCAGAGTTTTAAACCTTTGACAACTTTCTTGTTTATAGCACAGGACTAAAAATTAAAGTTCTTTAAAAGAGGTTTCACTCAATTTATTTAATTTATGGATATAACATTTTGAAAGGATTATAATGCAGTTAATAACACGATACTCATTTTTCAAATAAAACCTCATATTCTAAAAAAACAAAAAGGAAATTCCACCAAAACAGCTTCACTGGGGACATATTTAAGATAAAATAAATCAGTTTGCTTCTTTTGCGATTTGTTTAACTTGTTTTCATAAAATAACTGTCTCATAATCACTTTAACAGATTAATGCAGGTTACGTTATATTTAAGATAAGATAAAATAACCCTTTATTTGTCCCACAGTGGGGAAATTGCATTATCAACAGTTACATGCAAGAAAAGAAGAGATTGCACACAGACTATATATATAAAAATATATTATACAATATAATATAGATGCACCATATATACAAGATAGATAAGCTACATTGAGTAGGATAAATTATTGCACAGTGGGGTTTTTAGTTTATCAGGTGTTATTAGGATTAGATATTAGATTAGAATGATGACCTATCAAAATAAAACTATGCCTTTAACCGTTAATTAAGAGGCAAGAATGTTTAAATCGAGTTTTAATTGGTCACTAAACTTTACCTAGCGGACACATTAATGAGTTATTCCAGCATATTACAGCAACAGCAACAGACTGCTGCTCCAAAAAATAAAAATATAAACAAAATAAGGACAAACAGACTGAAAAGGTCTCTTTCCTCTGTGGCATCAAACCTGTTGTAACCTGTGCATCACTACATAATCATACAACAATCATAACTATAACCCTATATAACTAGTCATGTGATTGTTAAATATGTTCAATATTATATTAATATCATTTTATCATTGTATACTATAATATATCCCTTCTATTTAATATATATATAATTTATATATTTATATAATTCCTAATAATGTATATAATGTACACAGAATAGGTAACCATGTGTAGTTTATTTCTATTTTCCCAATAATTCCATGTGCAATTATCTACTTACCTACCTCATACCATGTGCATTTTTACAATAACAAGGGGTATATAGGCATTTTACTTTTATTTTTATTATCTATTTATTTTTTCTGTTGGTGTTGCTATTTAGGGTGTTTATTTACATATTTCTCTTCTGAGTGTTTGTGTGTCTATAGTTTTATAACAGTGCTGTGTTGGAACTCGAACCTAAAGGATCAATAGTTATATCTAATATAATCTAATCAAGTGTAATTAGGATTAAATATTAGATTAATAATGGTGACCTGTCAAAAACTATGTATTAAACAGTTAATTAATCAATAAGGTTTAAATTGGGTTTTAATTGGTCACTGAACTCTATCTACCGGACACATTAATGAGTTTTTCTAGCATATTAGTTAGCCAGGTGGCTAGCTTGTGTGTGTTAGCCGGTGTTGCGGTGTAACTCGCGACCGTGTTAACTGGTGACTTCCGGCCGATTGGGTAGGCGGTTGCTCGAATTCAGGAAAATAAATGAAGGATTGTGAACGTTTCTCGTTGTTGTTGGAGACAACAGTTAAATAATGTGACGTAAAACAAAATTAAACATTAAATTAATCAGTTTAAGATCATTTAAAACGTTTTAGACGGATACCAACCACTCAGCCGAAAGTCACCACATAACACGGTCACTAATTGAACCGGAACACCGGTCGGCGGGTTAACTAGCATAAAAAAACACAGCTGGCTAACGGTATTAGCTGGTTTTATATGACTCCCAAACACACAGAATTTAAAAATTAATTATTATTACAAATTATAAAATGAAAGACAATCAACAGAACGCATATTTAGTTTGTAACAACCTGTACATGGCGGTGGATTCAACTTTACCGTTTTTCTTGACCGTTTTCCGATGAGTTCTTTCACAGGCAGGTACCGGGAGGACTCCGGTGGTATTTTAACCGGGTTCGGACGGGTTTGGACGGGTTTAACCTTTCCCTGGCAGCCTGCACCGAGTGCGGCCTCACCAGAGGGGTGTTTGGTTCTCTCTTCCCCGGGTCTGAGGCTCCTCAGCGCCGCCACGACGAGTCTGAACACCGCCGCCTGCTGGACGGAGGGTGAACGGCTGTTGCTTAGCAACGTGGTGATAAAATATACATTAAAAAAATAAATAAAGGTTAATTTGATAGCCTAGTGTTAAATAAACATGAAATATAACTTCAAGAGGTTATAAAACATGACAGTGTCTTCTTTGGTGCTCTCAAATTGGATAAAATGTGGCATCTATGGTGCCCGTCCAGTGGGGAAAAAACATAATAATGTCCTCTGTAATGCCCTTAAAGTAGATAAAATGTGATAAGGTGCCCTCTAGGGTGCCCTTCCAGTGGATATAACATGATAATGTGCCATCTAGGGTACCAATCCAGTTGATAAAATGTGATATTGCTCTCTAGGATACCCTTCCAGTGGATGGAACACAATAATGTGCCTTCTATGGTGCCCTTCCAGTGGACAAAACCTGATAAGATTCCATCTACAGTGCCCTTCCGGTGGATGAAATGTGATATTGCTCTCTATGGTGCCCTTCCAGTGGACAAAATGTGATGAGATGCCTTTTAATTGGACAAAATGTGATAAGATGCCGTCTACAGTGCCCTTCCAGTGGATATAACATGATAATATGCCATCTAGGCTACCAATCCAGTGGAAAAAAATGATATTGCTCTCTAGGATGCCCTTTCAGTGGATAGAACACAATAATGTGCCTTCTATGGTGCCCTTCCAGTGGACAAAACATGTCATCTACAGTGCCCTTCCAGTGGATATACTATGATAATGTGTCCTCTATGGTGCCATTCCAGTGGGGAAAAATGTGATAGCGCTCTCTAGGATGTCCTTCCAGTGGATAAAACATGATAAGGTGCCTTCCAAATAAACAAAATGTAATAAAGTGACCTCTAGGGTGCCTTTCAATTGGACAAAATGTGATAAGATGCCTTCTATGGTGCCCTTCCAGTGGACAAGACCTGATAAGATGTCATCTACAGTGCCCTTCCAGTGAATATACTATGATAATGTGTCCTCTATGGTGCCCTTCCAGTGGGGAAAAATGTGGTAGTGCTCTCTAGGATGTCCTTCCAGCTGATAAAACATGATAAGGTGCCTTCTATGGTACCTTCCAAATAAAATGTAATAAAGTGACCTCTAGGATACCCTTTCAGTGGATAGAACACAATAATGTACCTTCAATGGTGCCCTTCCAGTGGACAAGACCTGATAAGGTGCCCTCTATGTGGACAAAATGTGTTAAGACGTCCTCTATGGTACCTTTCCAGTGGATGAATGTGATATTGCCCTCTATGGTGCCCTTCTAGTGGAAAAAAATGTGGTAGTGCCCTCAAGGATGCCCTTCCATGTATATAACAAAGATCTGAGATCTGATGTTGTGCAAATTCCTCCAATAATAACAACATTGTTTAAACCTATGTTCGTTTATTGAACAGTATCAATAAGAAAAAAAACAAACAGTACAATTGTTATTTATGGTTTTTATACAAAAAGCATGTGTTGAATGTGGTTGGCAGCAGCAGCAGCAGCAGCTCTAGTCCATCCTGGCCTTCAGGGTTCTTGTGGTGATTTTGTCTTTCTCACTGCAGCAAATAAGAAGAAACATCATTAACTGCATTAAACCACAGCCGTGAACCGTTTGTTGTAACTTGACTCACATGACGTGTACGATGACGCCCATTCCAGACACAGCGTCCCTGTCGACAGCGTTCAGCATCGCCTGGGAGATGGTCTCAAACAGGTCGTCTGGCTCCTGGAAATTAACAGTTATCAGTTAATTTATGGGAAAAAAAATAAATGTTTTAATTAAATAATGACTTAGTACATAAATAAATAAACCAGTAAATGTCTATTTAATTTTCATTTAATTAATTTGTAAAATTACTTATTTTAAAATGTATTTTATTTATTCAATCATCCCATTCATTTTCACATCAATTTATAAAAAAAAGGTAAATAAAATTTCAAATTAAATGTGAATTAAATTAAATGTGCAAAGGGAAAAATGGCCCCTGATTTTTAACTGCTGAGATATGATGTTTAAAATTACAATGCATTTAATAATATTAATAATAATAATAAAACTAGACCGTGGATGCATCTGATAAGATTTGTGTTTTAAGATGTTTTCTAAGAAAGTTATAGGTAACCCCCAGAAAGTGAAATTAAATTAATATATAAATATAATATAAATTAATTTTATTATGTATCATTTCCCCCTTTTATTTGATTTTCCATTTTATTTATTCATTTTAAATTAAAAAATATATATATTTATTTAATTATGTATTCATTCATTCATTTTCACCTCAATATGTACAATTACATTAAGGGAACACACACCAACGCACACGCATATACACGAACACACACACACACCAACCCGCACACACAAATGCACACACACGAACGCACAAACACACGCATGCACGAACACACACGCACACACACACCAACGCACACACCAACCCGCACACACCAACGCACACACGAACACACACACGCGCACACACACGAACGCACACACACGACAAAGACACACCAATGCACACAAACACGCAAACACACACGCACACGAACACACACTTATGCATGCACGCACACGAACGCACACACACACACTTTTTAAAAAACTTGAATGAATAATTTTAAAAAATGAAATATCTGATATTTATATTTGAATATATTCAATATTTGAATATATCTAAAATAAATGAAAGCAGGGGGGTCAAAAATGTGGCCCGGGGGCCAGAACCGGACCACTAGAAATTTAAATCTGGCCCATTAAATATATATATATATTGAGTATTTATACATAAATAAATGAATAAAAAATATATAGTATAAATGGGAAAATACATAAATTAATTTTATGAATTAAAAAATAAACATTTACTGGTATATTTATTCATTCACTAAGTGATTATATTTTTATTTATTATTATTTATAATAGCAGTTTCAGTCCGACATAATTCTGGCCTCATGTTTCCTACACTATTAAACATTTTATCAGACGGGGTCTAGTTCTTATGAGTTTCAGGGTGAACCGCTCGTCTAAGACTCTTTATGCTATATTATTATATTATTCTGATATCGGGTATTCAGCCAATATTTCTTCTCACCATGTCGGGCTCCCACAGCGACTCACACATCCCGTACATCTGCTCCGAGCACGTCCCGCTCACCACGAAGTCCTCGGTCACCATGGGGCAGCCGATCAGGTCCAGGGAGCAGATGAAGGGCTCCATGGTTTTAGGATCCAGTCCAGCGATCACAGGCTCGATGTAGTAGGGCCCGAACCTAGAGAGGGAGACACCACGAGGACTGTTAACCTTCTATGCTTGACCTTTGACCTCCCTGTACAGCTGGTTGCAACTAAAGATCAAAAACGTTGAACTATCCCTTTAAATCCGGTTGTTTTTCAGCCAATATTACGCTGCAACTATCTCTAAGTTTCCTGTTAATTCAATGGAACCCAGATTTCTTTCATGCATATAATTATATCAGTCAATAACAATCATGTTCTGTATTTATTTTTTCCACTTTCTATTCCTTTATCTGCAGAAAATATCATTTTAATGGCTGTTATAGTCGTTGTTTGCCATCTAGAGACTTGAATAATTAAATAGACATTTACATCAGGTTTGAAAATCATAATACTCTAAATAAAATCACAGGAAAAACTTACTTAAAACTTGCTCAACATCTCCAGTTTCTATTTTAAGTATAAAATGAGTCATGGACTTAAAAGCTCATAGGCTTAAATGGTTTAAGTGCCAACATTCCAGTGGTGTAGTTTATTTTATTTAATTTATTCCTTTTAATTCCCATGGAAATTTAATTCCCCAGATAGCAGCTAGATCATCAAACACCAGACAAATTCACATAAAATAAGGAAAAAAATGTTTAAAAAGCAAAAAAACATGCCTTTATCTCCGTTTCTTAGGCGTTTAATTCACAGACGGGATAAAATAATTAAATAAATCTCAACTTAGTGCAACAGCAGTGGCACTAGTGGAAAAATGCATAAATATTTTTCGCCTGCCTGAATAAATAAAAACCTGAACGTTTTATTCTCTCAATAAAATGAAAACGTCTTTTGCTGAATCCAAATGATTCAGAATGATGAAGCTGATTATTGTCAAGAGGGTGAATCTGCATCAGATTTATATCAACTTTGTGGGAATGTTCCTTCTTTTTCTTTGTGTTCCTCTCACCTCTTCTCATACAGCAGGTTGGACACCATGCTCATGAAGGTTTTGGGTTTGATCTGGCGTCCTTCCTTCAGCTCGTACAGGTTCAGTCGGAATTTCAGTCTCTGGGATCTAAAACAAAGACAGAAGCAGTGGAATCAGGCTCCGGTTACTCATTATTCATCAGTAATGATATATAACCAAGGCAATTACCTTCTACTATTAATAGAGTCAAGAATTTAGGCTTTTAAACGCAGTAATTAACTCATTTAATTATTTGCCTATATTTACCTTATTAATGAGCTTCAGTAAGTTCTATTACAAGTAATTGGAACTATTAAAAATAAGATTTCTAGTGTTTAGATGTTATTCTCAGTCATGTTAAAGGTGACAGGGGCTCCAAGAAAAAAGGAGAATCATTTATTTTCACCATAATTCCATCATGAGCGAATTTAGGACCATTTGCATATTTTAGTTTAAATGAAATCTTAAAACAATTAAGATTTCTTAGCGAGTGTAAGTGTCTTGCTGCATTAACAGATCATTTCACCAGTTTTAACGACATTTATCATCAAATTTAGTGCGAATATCTTATTTTCAGCCATGTTTTGACATGTTAGAGTCATTTCTTAAGAAGAAAATGTCCCAAAAAAAGGAGAATAATTTATTTTAACCATAATTCCACCATGACGACCATTTATATAGAGAACTGCTATAATTTAAAATAAATTAATTTATTTAATTTACTAGTGTTTATTTCCTATTTGTGTTATTTTCTCTTTGCACATAATTTTATTTAATTTTAAATTTTATTTTCCTTTTTATATATTGAGGTGAAAATTGATGAGGAATAAATAAATACATTTTAAAATTGATAAATAAAAAAATAAATGGGAAATAGATCAAATAATTTATTTTGATTTAATTAAATTGAAAATTAAATAAATATGCACATTTACTGGTATATTTATTTATGTAAGGAGTCATTTATTTAATAGGGTTCCTTCACTTTATTATAAAACATCTAAAATCACTGGCACATACATATCAGAGCACTATAGGAAAAACAAACTACACCCATTGAGACCCACTCACACTGTCTGGACGTCCGTGGCCAGTCCAGCCAGCCCGATGTACAGCCTGTCGCCCATTGGGAAAACCTTCTGGAAATCTGTGGTGACCATCTGAGCCTGGATGCCGAACCTCCGGTCTGACGCTATGGCAACGCAGTTCTTCCCCCGCATGGCCATGACGGCCCCTCCGTTATACGACATGATCGACTAGAAATAAAGGAGAGAGCGTTATACGACATGATCGACTAGAAATAGAGGAGAGACAGTTATATGACATGATCGACTAGAAATAAGAGAGAAGAGAGCGTTATACGACATGATCGACTAGGAATAAGAGAGAAGAGAGCGTTATACGACATGATCGACTAGGAATAAGAGAGGAGAAACAGTTATAAAGACATGATCGACTAGGAATAAGAGAGAAGAGAGCGTTATACGACATGATCGACTAGGAATAAGAGAGAAGAGAGCGTTATACGACATGATCGACTAGGAATAAGAGAGAAGAGAGCGTTATACGACATGATCGACTAGGAATAAGAGAGAAGAGAGCGTTATACAACATGATCAACTAGGAATAAGAGAGAAGAGAGCGTTATACGACATGATCGACTAGGAATAGAGGAGAGACAGTTATATGACATGATCGACTAGAAATAAAGGAGAGGAGAGACCGTTATACGACACAATCGACTAGGAATAAGAGAGAAGAGAGCGTTATACAACATGATCGACTAGAAATAAAGGAGAGAGTTATATGACATGATCAACTAGAAATAAGAGAGAAGAGAGCGTTATACGACACGATCGACTAGAAATAAAGGAGAGAAGAGACCGTTCTATGACATGATCGACTAGAAATAGAGAGGAGAAACAGTTATAAAGACATGATCGACTAGAAGGAGAGAAGAGATCGGTGCTGAAGTCAGAGCTGGAATCATCACTGCAAAACGTCCTCATTAATGAGGACATATCAGGATTTTGATGACCGAGTTATAAATTGTTCAAAAGTTTTCTAAATCTCCTGTGGTGAAAGTGTAGAAAGTATTCTTGTCTAAATCAGTTAGGACAGTAATGTCTTCTTCTTCCCAGACTGTTTGTCAGAAGTTTATCTATTAGTTTATCTTTGCAAACTATTACATTAATCACCAAGTTTGATAATTGATTATTCAATTTGAGTGATTTTTAAGTAGAAAATGTCCCAAGTCTCTGGTTCCAGCTTCTCTTTTCTACTATTGGAATAGTCATAAGTTTCAGCTCTCCTTTTCTTGTCTCGAAAATCTGAGTTGAAGATGAAAACTAATTAAAATATATTTCCCTAGAGGATTATTACAAGGAAATAACATGATATAACAAAGACAACACAACTGTTGAGTAATTATATAACTGCTGTACATCTAATCTAGCATCTAATTTAATTATAAATTAAATTATTGGATTATTTGCTAATGAAAAGGACTGTTAGCTGCAGACAAATTAACAACATACATTAAAGGACAGACATACGGGAAACAGTAAAAGACAAAAGGTAATAATTGTAGGATATGATGCATATACAGAGGACTAAAATATGAATTAATTGATTCATTTCAATGTATAGAGCAGATGCTGACAGAAGCTTCAACTAAAATATCTGATTTAGATCATTTAAATTATGGCTGCAGCTAACGACTGTTCTAATAACCAATTATACCATTGATTAGTTTTATTTATTTTTTATCCACATGTGGATCAGTGTTTCATATCAGTTTAATATTATAGAGACTAAAGAAACCAGAAAATAAACAGGAGAGAAGCTCGAACCAGAGAATTTGGACATTTTCTTCTTAAAAATCACTCAAACTGATCGATCAATTATTAAAATAGTTGTCAATTAAGGTAATAGTTTCCAACTAATCGATTACTCGTTGCAGCTCTAGTTTAAGTTCATCTGCTGTAGTGAAACATCGTGAGTTTAACATAACGCTGTGTAACATTAGCTCATTAGCTGCTAGCTAAGCTAATAATGACACAACCCACCTGCTGCAGCTGTTTTATTCTTTTTTTTACCGCTACAGACATATTTTATATTATTATAGTATTAAGTTTTCAGCGAAGAAAGCATCATATTATTATATTAAAATATATTAGTTTAGCCAAGTAGTTTAGAAGTGAGCTACCATTGATGAGCATGCTAAGAGGCTAACACCGTTAGCTTAGCCAAACTGCAGCAACGTTCCAACGCTAGTTTTTAAAACTCACAACACTTTAAAAAGACACCATGAAGCGCTGCGTGTTTTCTTACCATGGTGGAACCGTGGTGTTTTATAAAGCAGCTTCAGCTCTATAAACTCCTCTCGGCTGTAACAGGAGCTGCTAGCTTCCCGCAGTGACTACACGATTTAGAAGAAACCCGGAACACGGGGGCGGGGTGATCCGCGCTACGTCACCGCCCAGCTCAAATTTCATTGGCTGGATAAGAGAACGCCGTGCAACGCGCTGCTGTGATTGGCTGACGCGTCAGAGACCGGCGCAGGCATAGTTAGTCTGAGGTGAAGTGAAATTGAAACAAATGGGGAAAAATTCAGTTTCATGTCAAATGAGCTCTGTTTAATATTTAATAATTTAAGTTAATTAATTAATAATTAATTAATGAACTGTTTAATATTTAAGTAGTTTTCAGGAAAATAATGAATGACAAAAATGTTATAAGACGTTTTATTATTTGTTGGCAATTATTAAAAAAAAATAAATTATTTTAATTAATATTTGCTCAACTGTAAACTTGAAAAACTTAATGAATTAAATTCCTTTTGGGTTATATAAATAACCTGAAAAACAGTACAATTAGGCCAATATTTACTATAATTATAATTATTATTCCATTGGCAGATAATTTTATTGATTTAAAATATTTTTATTTATTTATTTTGGAGATACAACATCCAAATTATGAGATAGTTATAAATATAAGAAAAAAAATGCAAATATTGTGAGAATAAAAAATTTAAATATGAAGAAAAGGCAAACATATTAGATAAAAACGATTTTAAAATTTTTTTAAATTTAGTTTTCTTAAAAAAAAATCAAGAAATAGAAAAAATCTGAAATAAGATCAATTATTGGTCAATAAAATTCTACTAAATATTGAACTAAATTTAAAAAATCTAAATATTTTTCACGTTGAATGAATGAATAATGAAATGTTAGAATTTTTTTTATTTTAATAAATTGTAATAATGTCTTTAAATAATTTTTAAATTAATTTTTTCATTTTAAAATTAATAAATAAAGTGGAAAATCAAATAAATGGTAAAAATTACTTATTTTTTAATTATTCACTTTCCCATTTGAACATGAATTTATTTAATTTTTATTTATTTTTTCCATTTTATATATTAAGGTGAGAATGAATGGGGTGAAAATGAATCTTAATTTAATTTTTTAAATTAATTTTTTCATTTTGAAATTAATAAATAAAGTGGAAAATCAAATAAATGGTAAAATAATACAAAAATTAATTTATTTGATAAATTAATTAAATTAAAAATTAAATACATATTGACCTTTACTGGTATATTTATGCATGTACTGTGTCATTTATTTATTTATTCCTGATTAAAAATTAATATTCCATAATTTTAGCTTTGGGTTTCCTAATAAAAATTCATCATAAAACAAAAAATTAAAAAAGTATGAAATGGTAAACCGCCCAGCCCTTAAAATCTAAGTTTATACTCTGCATGTTTTATTGATCAGAATATTAATCCTGTAGAATTTCAGTGACAACAACAAATAACAGTTCTGGAAATATTCTTTTATTCCAGTTTCTACTCACAGGAGTACATTAAGTAATAAAGATATAATACAAAAGAAAAAAACAACAAGATAAAAGTAAGTAAAACCTAAAAATATATACTTTACACAGTTCAGATCACAGACATCAAGAGGTTCTGGTTTTCTAGAGTGAAGAAATGCCAGTGTGGATGCTGCTTTTCAAAATAAAAGCACACCATACACCATCCACCATCCAGCCAGACACAGATTTAAAACTCTTGCTGCCAGTTCCTGTTGTTTTTAACCAGTTCCTGGACTCGGTGGCTCCTTCATCTCTTCATGAAGTTGTCCAGCGATGCCGGCGTCCTCTGGATGGAGTGGATGTTCCTCTTCACTCGGTCCTCTAAGGAGGAGCTGGCAGCGCTCTCCAGCTTCATGTTGCTGCAGGAAAACAGGACAAACGAAGCATTAAACACATCATATATAAAACAGAAATAAAGTTTTATTGTTGTTAGCGTCTAATTATTAAAATGCTGCAGCAAAACATGTAAAATCCTCCCAGATATCTAGAGACTCCTACAAGAATATGCTGATAACCACTATTAACTATTTTTCAAAGGTTGTAATCTATGGTTTTGTGTTGCTATGCTAAATATTAAAGAATAGAAAGAACAAGAAAGTAATGACAGATGTACTTCAACAAAGGGAAATAAGGAAAATAAGGAAATTTTCCTGTTTTTAAACAACCTTCGGTTTTCGTGGTGTCTCCGTAAAAATCAATTTATTCTCAATAAATCACACAAGTCTGTGAAAGTTCTTGAAGGGCCACAGAAAATGAGGTGGCGGCCCAGATTTGGCCCCCGGGCCTTGGGTTGGACACACGTTTTAACACCAGGGACGATGAGAGTCTAACAGCAACAGCAACTCGAGGCCTTTTTTATTAAAAGACCAGAAAGAGAATAAATAAACTTAACGAGCTGGTCAAGTCTTTTTATTCACGGTGCGTTCAAGGACACCTCGTTAAATCCGAAATAACAGGAACAGTTTTCATTTTTCCCTAGTTGTTCTTTCACTTTACCTTCATTCTTGAAAATTTTCCACCTTTAATCAACTAATGCTTGTTTTCTGTTAGGTTTCAATTACATTTTTGGGGGATTTTTAATAATTTTTAAACATTTAGAATCAAAAATCTTATCAGAGAGTGAGTTTAAGGATCCTTGACGTTAAAAACCACTGATATACAGAACATGTTGATAGTGGAAAGAGGATTTTCTCTTTCCTTCTCTCCCTCTTCCATGATGTTTTACATGACCCTGTCTATGTTTCCTGGTTGTTAAACTATAAAAATAAAGTATTAAATCAAAGAAAAGCAGCAGAGGACACGTGTCGGATGCAGTAACTTACTGGATGAATCCAGCGTGGCGATCACGTTTAACGTTCTGTTCTCTCTGCTTTTCCTGCTCGTCCTGCCTCTTGTATCGTTTGACGTTGTTTTCTCGGTCCTCCTCTCTCTGTTTGGCCTGTTCCATCATCTCCTCTCTCTTTCTCTTCAGCTCCTCGGCAGAAAGTTTCCTAGAATGAGGCAAATTACTACAGATTACTATTCAGATTCATCAGCAAGCAATCTGAAAAATATAGCGATTCATCTTATGAATCGGGTTATTTTCTACTTTAACCCCTTGAACTCCAGCCTTTTTTTAGGTTTCTGTTGGATATTGACAGACCCATAGTAAGTCGAGTATATCTCAGATGTTGGTCGACACTAAACGACCATTTATTGATCTCAAATAAACATTTTCATCCCAAAACAGCAACAAAAAAACACATTTTTTGTTAGTCGCTTCAAACAAGTGACTTTTTACTGTAGTGTTTCTTGGCTGCTAGTTTACTGAGTTTTTGTCATAAAGCTACACTGATGGTACCGTTGGACTCGTCACAGTCTCAGCTTTCATATGAGATGTCATTTGTTTGTGTAACATGAAGTATCAGAGCGCTAGCCATCAAAATGTGGCGAGTGGGTCGGCTTTATGATCGTATACCGATTTTCATATTTGTTAATTAATTAGCTTGGTGTTGGAGTTGTGTTTGGTGTGTGTAAATATGACTTATATGTGCTTGTAGTGGAGTTTCTCCTGTTTAATTTGATGTATAGCTTCACTATATTTGTACATGATGAGTGGAGCAATCTCACAGGAGGACCCTGGAGTTTAACGGGTTAATGCGGGTTCACATTATTTATTTATTTATTTAAACCTGGACACGTGGTTCCTGTGCCGGTGTCTCTGAGGGCTGGCGGCTCTGGGCTGGATCTTCCTGTCGCTCCTGTGAGATGATGAAGAGGAGGACGAGTGGTTTTCCCTGATGGTTTTGTTGCTGCGAGGAGACCTGGACCTGGAGCGGCGACCCGACGGATTCTGAGGAGCCGAGGACTGGTGATGGCGTCCAGCAGGAAGCTGAGGGGCGGAAAAATTTAACTCAATTAATTCTGAGTGACGAGCCGCCGCTTGCGCAATTTGAATTTTGTCCCATTGAAGGACCCGTAGTCTTCTCGGCCGTGCTACGTCACCGCAGACATGGAACAGACTCAGGAGGATGAGGCAAGTGCGTCTTCAGTCACTGAAGGACAACTTTATTTACAAAAAGAACAGAGACGATAAATAACAACAACAAGGAGTTCTCTGACCACCGCAGCAACTCCAGCCTGACCAAACATGTTGAGGCAACTTAGATCCTGTGGGTTTTTGATTTCAGAGATTGATGCCGAAACCACAGATCCTCTTTAGGGGTTGAGGTGTTGTTCCTCTGACCTTTAACCTCTGGTAAACTATGTCATGTTCTCCTGACTTACCTGCTGTGTCAGCAGCAGATGTGGCCTCAGTGAAAGGCCTAAAGAAATATGCCTGTTGGCGTCTAGTTCTTCATTTTGCCTCATTTAGAGGCATGTTATACTTCTATTATTCATTTTAATTGCTATATTGAGCTTAAGTGACTATTTGAGACAGACTTATTACTCCAGGATTGTGTGTGTGTCTAGACTAAAATACTTTGGATTTTCAGATTAAAACTAGACTAAAATACTTTGGATTCTCTTTAAACTAGACTAAAATACTTTGGATTCTCAGATTAAAACTAGACTAAAATACTTTGGATTTTCAGATTAAAACTAGACTAAAATACTTTGGATTTTCAGATTAAAACTAGACTAAAATACTTTGGATTTTCAGATTAAAACTAGACTAAAATACTTTGGATTTTCTTCAAACTAGAGTAAAATACTTTGGATTTTCTTAAAATTAGACTAAAATACTTTGGATTCTCTTTAAACTAGAATAAAATACTTTGGATTTTCTCAAAATTAGACTAAAATACTTTAGATTTATTTAAAACTAGAATAGAATACCAGGAGTTTTCCTCAACTAAAATAAGACACAAGACTAAAACAGCTGACAACATGAAGAGTGGTGTGTGTAGAGATCAATAACTGATCGTTCTCTACTAATATGTGATCAATCGATCAGGATCATGACGTGTACTGACCAGCAGGCCGTAGCCGGGGAGATGATGAGGACGAGATCTGGCGTCTGATGAAGCTTCGTCTTTAGAATGTGACCTGGAAGAAATAAGAGAAAACATTTATAGAGGAGTTTTAACAGGTTAAACAGCAGAAAACAAAGAAATATTAATTAGCTCATAGTTCAGCTGATATATACACACACACACACACACACACACGTGTGTATATATATACACACACACACGTATACGCGCGCGCACACGTATATACACACACGTACACACACACACGTGTGTGTATATATATATATATACACACACACACACACACGTATACGCGCGCGCACACACGTACACACACACACACACACACGTGTATATATATATATATATACACACACACGTACGTACACACACACACGCACGTACACACACACGTACGTACGTGCACACACACACACGTACGTGCACACACACACGTGTATATATATATATATACACACACGCACGTACACACACAGGCACGTACGTACGTAGACACAGGCACGTACACACGCACACACACGTACACACACAGGCACGTACACACACGTATGTACACACAGGCACATACACGCACGCACATACAGGCACGTACACGCACGTACACACACAGGCGCACGCACGTACACACACACGCACGTACACACACAGGCACACGCACGCACGTACACACACAGGCACACGCACGCACGTACACACACAGGCACACACACGTACACACACACACACACACACACACACACGTACACACACACACGTACACACACACACACGTACACACGTACACACGTACACACACACACACGTACACACGTACACACGTACACACACACACACACACACACACACACACACACACACACACACACACACACACACACACACACACACACACACACACACACACACACACACACACACACACACACACACACACACACACACACACACACACACACACACACACACACACACACACACACACACACACTTTCTTAATTCTTTCCTAACATGAATTCACATCTATATAATAAATAGTGTGATTCTTCTAAAATCTCCCACATACCCGTGTTTTTTCTCGTCTTCCTCCTCCTCCGAGCTGGAACTCGTGCTCCTCCTCTTGTGTTTCTTCTCCTTCCTCCTCTCTTTGTCTCCTTTCTTCTCCTTCTTCTCCTTCTTCCTCTTCTTTTTCTTGTCTTTCTTGTCGAGATTCTGACGCAGCTGTAAGAAAACGTCCAACGTTTAGCTATAAATAAATAAACCGCTGATTATGGCGTTATTTATCTATATCGTGAAACAAACATTCATATCGTGGTATTTCCATAATTATATTGGTGTCACTGTCGAGGGATTAACCACATTTATGACTAATTTAGATAATAATTACTACATTAAATGGCTCAGAATGACCAGACTAGTATTAATGTGTCTTTAAAAGAGGAGAATTATTTATTTTTACTATAATTCCATAATGACAGGATGTGGAACCATTTGTATAGAGGACTACCATAATTTAAAAAATATTTATTTAATTTAGTAGAATTTATTACCTATAATTTGTGTATCACTTTCCTATTTGAACATGAATTTATTTAATTTTTTTTTTTTTCCATTTTATATATTAAGGTGAGAATGAATGGGGTGAAAATTAATTTTAATTGGAATTTAAAAATGGAAAATCAAATAAATGGTAAAATAATACAAAAATTAATTTATTTTATAAATTAATTAAATTAAAAATTACATACATATGGACATTTACTGGTATATTTATGCATGTACCGTGTCATTTATTTATTTATTCCTGATTAAAAATTAATATTAATTAAATTTAAAATATTAAAATTAATTAATCCACAGATTCGGGTTTCCTACACTTTCTGAAAAAATCATCACTCACTCACTCACTCACTCACTCACTCACACTCACACACACACACACACACACACACACACACACACACACACACACAGTTAAACATGATTTTTACCATTTCTTTGATTTTCTTCATCTTCACTGGATTAGTCAAAACTTCTCTCTTCTTTTCTTCTTCGCGTTTCCTTCAGGGCAAAAACAAAAGATCAATTAAATTAAATTTAACCCGTTAAAATCCTAAAACTCCTGATATACAGCAGCAGCATTGAGTTTTATTCATAAATCACATGAGAAAACACTGAATAAAGTACTTTTATCTGTAGTAAAACACAGATCTACAACATGTGAGGTGACCACAGAAGAGTCAGAATCTATTTAGAGAAAATAAGATAAAAATACTTCATTTAAAAGTTAAGGAGATGGTGAACTCACCTGATTTCAAACAGAGGGTCCTCCCTGATCTTAGCAGCCATGTCCAGGTTTGATGCCGGGGTGGAGGGGTTGAAGATGGAGCCGGGCAGGAGTCCGGTCTCTGCTGACGGACCGCTCTCCGGCTCCTCGTACTGGTCTGTGATCTGTTTGTCGATGGGACGTCCCAGCAGATACTCGTCTCTGGACACCTGGCCGGCCGGGCCCTGGTACATCCAGTCCAGCCGGTCGTCCTTCTTCCTGTCATTATGAGGACAAAACGTTTTATTACAGGGCTCAAATATCAATCGTTATCAGTATCGTTTAATTCCAATGAATCCTTCTAGATTTATATTTACTGTATATATGACAGCAGAGAGTTGTTGTTTAAAAAACACTCAATCCACAGAGAAACATACACAGCCTGTATTCAGAAACTGAGCCTTAAAACAAGCAGTCATGACTTCCGTGAAGTTGTGATGTCACTACTATACAGTCACCACCAACACCCCCCACAGCCATTTAAAGAGGAGGAGGAGAGGCTTAGAAAGAAGCTGGAGAAAAGAAGTGGAAAACTAGACTGAGATGATCTTTGCTGCTTCAAATCTGGTTGTTGATGTCAAAATTCACTATAAAACACAGGAAAGTGGAGAATATGGGACATTTAAATGGTAGAAAAATAATCTGTTTTGGTTGAAAAGACGTCAGAAACCAACAAAATCTCCTTATTAACTCCATTGTTGACTATTCTATCAGTGTTTAGTAGAATGTTGTTCTTTACCTCTAACAGCTGATGGTTTAATTACCATAAATCACATGTGTGATATGTCTCACAGTTTAAATATTCAGACATTTTTGACTCTTTTTCCTCCAGTTTGATGCAGCAAATTGACCTGATCAGTATCTATGTGATATATAAACATGCAGGGATCAAACATGTTCATTTTATACATTGATCACACTGATGAAGGTGAAGATGAAGAAGTTTCATCCTGAAATAAAAGATCCTCAAACTTTAAAACGAGTCAATTTGACCCATAACATAACAGAGAGATGTCAATGTTCATGAATCCAGTACTAGTTACCAACTTAGACATCAGCTGTTCTGCAGTAATGGACTTAAATAAACCAAGTTTCTCTGGTTAATTAACCCCCGTCTGTATATCAGCATGGATGAAGCCTGATGTCTGGGTCTTTTCTAGGACTAGAGCTCTAGAGCTAAGCAGAACCCCATGATCTAGACCTAGTTAGTCAGGAGTTCATCCTACAGCAACATCATCCACATCAGACCATCATCATCTGTCACATGACACATTCAACTAGGAACATTTAGAGAAAAACTCAACAAATCAAGCTGTTCTACAACTTCTGACCGAGAAGATGATGAAATCACCGACTGTGAGGATTTTTTTGTTGACTAAAGGAGAAATAAAAACATCTTTCTTTTTTACAATCTAAAAACTGGATGGCGTCACATGTATTTCTGCTCCATCTGTGCTGTCGGCACTAAACGTGGCGAGGCAGCGAGTGCTTCTCTGGTAAAACGTGCTATTCAACATGTTAACCCGCGTTTCAATAAATGGATTCCTGCCTGAAACTAGGGCTGAACCATTCATTACATTTGCAGTTATAACGCAATAAAAATGTCATTTATTTGAAGTCATACATCTTTTAATTTCATGTTAATAGATATTTTTACTCCTGTTCTTTTCCCCAAATCTGTTGGGAAAGAAAGAACATTTTACACTAAATGTAGATAATATCATATTTCATGGAAATTGCAATTTACTTTTACTATTTCCCCCAAAATCGTTCAGCTCTATCTGAAACACACTGAAAAATACTAGTAGTGAAACACAGGTTGACCGAATATGACTGAAACTAATGACTGAAAATTTAAAACTAGCACTGACTTGATGGCTCCGGTGTCCACGGCGTATCTCGTAATTTCTTCTCGGGCTCGTTCTTCTTTCAGCTCTTTCTGCAGCTCCTCGATCTTCTTTCGTTCGGCCTCATATTTCTGTTCAGCTTTCCAGACGCGCTCGATGTTTTTCATCGTCTGGGGATGCCAGCTCTTCTTCAAATTCTGGCAGAAGACAAAGAAAACATTTGCTACGTCAGTGACGATTTTAAACACTTAACGCCATCATGTGTGAGATTCTCAGTTTATTCCTCATCCATATTTACAAAATCAATAATCCTAAATCATCAATAAGGTAAAATAAAAGATCTCAGCTGAGCAAATCCTTAATTTATCAATTTGAACGTATGTAACTGCCAATAAAAACTATTCAGGTAGGCAGAATAAATCAGATTTAGGAACCATATGCTAATATTATCAGTTAATAATGGGGTTATAAACCTCAGTTTTAGCTTTCGCTGCCTACAAGGTAAAATAATCTAATGACAAAGTACATTTATTGTATTTAACAACAATATTGAGGTACTTATACTTGTGTATTTACATTTCATGCCACTTTGCACTTCCACTACTACATTTAAGAATTAAATACTGTACTTTTTTACCTCCACTAAATTAAACGGGCACTTTTCTGATTAGTATTATTTAAAAACAAAAAAAGAACATGATTAAATACACATTCTTTATCTTCATTTGAGTCCCAATAATACAAGTAAATTCCAAAATATGCATATACTGTTAAATATAACACTAAATACAGACATTTTGCAAAATGAGTACATTTATTTTTGATACTTTGAGCATATTTTAATGCTAGTACTTTAGTATTTTTACATTGTGGTATTTTTCCTTAAGTAAAACATCATTTCACTAACTTCTAATCATAATATCGATCGACTATCCTCAGTAATCTATCAATGTTTTTCTTATTTTTCTCATTATTACTGTTGTAATATTGGTATTTGTACAATATATCGGTATTTGTATATGTATTTTATTTGACCTATTGTATATTATTGTTAAACTCATTTTGACAGGGACTACCTAGGCCTTAACAAATATGTTTTTATCATTTTTATATGTACCACTATGAGGGTTTTGATGTGTTTGTTAAGCAAAAATGTGAATTACAAAAATAATAACATTAAGTTCATCCGTTAGAATTGGCTAATTGCTAACGTTAGCAATTAAGCTAAGACGTTTAAACTTAAAACAGGTATAAAAAGAAGTGGCCCGAGTGAAAGTGAACATTTGCGAAAAGAACAGCGGCTCGTAACGAGTCTAAAGATGTTTTATTTCATGTTGTCTCAGCTGTACTGACATAAATAAACAAGAAAACATGTTCAGACTCGTGTTTTTTTCGGAGGTTCTCGGCCTTCGGCGGCGGAGACGCCGTCAAACTCACCAGGTCACCGCCCCCCATCTTCACGGTTTCGTCGTTTCAGTCCAACAAAAATAAATGGAAATGAACAAATGTGTTTTTATAATATAACGAGAAAACAACGAAAATATATCGCTGCCAGAAAATGGAACCACCGAGGGTTGAGTCACGTGTTTGATGTATTTCCGGTTTCGTATGAGTTAGTTTCCGGTGTTCCAGCTGGGTGGTGCGTTCATAGTCACTCGTAAATTTCAGTATTTCATTATATTCCGTTATGCTCTGCTTTATTTAATTACCACTCAAATGATTTAACTTTATAGTAAAATAATACATTATTTTATATTGAAAGTAGCCAAATAAAACACGTTTAATAGAAAAGGAACATTTTAGTACACAGTAAAACTCCTTTTAGTTAAAGACTGGAGGTGAAAATACACAAAAGACAAAACCAGGGCTGCAATTAAACCTAAATGGATTGTAATTTATCTTTTTAAATAGAGTTTTCAATTCTGAATTCCTGTGTTTTTGGAGGATTTTTGTCAGACTGAGTTTGTTGAGTAACAGCAGCCTTTAGAATGGGAGGATGTCAACTCCATGTTTTTTTTTTTTTATTAAATTTAACTTTAACATTTCAATGCAGCAATAAATGTCTCAATGGTCTGTTTCATGGTTATGTACATTAATGGATGTGTGTTTTATAAAAAACAAAAGAAAGAAGCTGAAACACTGTACACACACTGTGTTTTTTGCAGTATAACTGATCTATTTTGTAAAGACTTTAAAAATTGTATTATTTTCTATTTTAATAATATATGAATGTGCCACCCCTGACCTGTAATAATATTAAATTAAGATACATAATGAGGACAGAAAACTAAAACACAATATTAACAATTTGATTATATTTGTTGTGTTATTCTATATGAATCATCAGATTATTAATATGCAGCATCAGTGTTTAGCAGCATGTTACTGTTTACCTGCTGGATGTGGAGCTAGTTTAACTATATACAGTTAGCTAGTTTAACTACGTTATATCCAGTTAACTAGTTTAACTAGTTTATATACAGTTAGCTGGTTTATCTACTTTATATACAGTTAGCTGGTTTAACTACTTCATATCCAGTTCGCTATTTTAACTATGTCCAGTTAACTAGTTTAGCTATATACAATTAGCTAGTTTAACAACTTTATATCCGGTTAGCTAGTTTAACTATATACAGTTAGCTAGTTTAACTACTTTATATACAGTTAGCTAGTTGAACTATATAGTTAACTAGTTTTACTTTATATAGTTAGCTAGTTTAACTATATACAATTAGCTAGTTTAACTACTTTATATACAGTTAGCTAGTTGAACTATAGTTAACTAGTTTTACTTTATATAGTTAGCTAGATTATCTATATACAATTAGCTAGTTTAACTACTTTATATACAGTTAGCTAGTTGAACTATATAGTTAACTAGTTTTACTTTATATAGTTAGCTAGTTTCACTATATACAATTAGCTAGTTTAACTACTTTATATACAGTTAGCTAGTTGAACTATATAGTTAACTAGTTTTACTTTATATAGTTAGCTAGTTTAACTATATACAATTTGCTAGTTTAACTACTTTATACACAATTAGCTAGTTTAACTATATACAATTAGCTAGTTTAACTACTTTATATACAGTTAACTTAAATTAAAAATCAGTAATATTACTAATTTTGTGCAATTTTAATGGAACTGCAAACCTTTTGATTATGAATTCTGTCTTCGGTAAATAAAGGTTTGAGATGGACACAGAATATAGTTTTTTTTTTATTTAATAAAGGACAAATAATAGATTAAATACAAGTTATTACACCATGATATTTAACTTATCAAAAGTTTTAGAATGTTTATTTTATTACAAGTCTCCACAACTAAAAACATATACTACAGCAATCAATGAAAAAGTTTGTCCATCTTGTTCTACTGACCAAGGTAAAAGAAAACATCACGAGCCTATTTAATAATAATCTAATAACAGCAAATACAATAAAAATAGTCAATACACAATCATTGACTAATATTTTAGCAGTCTTCCATTTATCTCCTATACATAAATACAGAAATTGTGAGACTCCAAGAAGAATGTAAGCTCCCTTTAAATGTAGAAATCTCAGGCTAACGTCTGTGATAGTTTACATACGTCCTAAAAGTGGTTTAAAACTCCTTATACTGCTCGCTACAGAACTATTGATCATACAATATTGATTATGAAAGTTAACTACCCAAAACACGTAACCTAAATAACGTTTTTCATGTCTAAAATGTTGTTTTTTTACTGCTAACGCAGTATGCTAATTCATGCTAGTTCATGCTAATTCTCCGTTAAAAGGAGTCAAACGGTCGCTTGATTTAAGCGCGAGTTGCATTATTTACTGCTAATAAAGAGATTTAGCTTTTAAATATCACGAATTTAGAGTTTTAACATTTCGGTTCCACATTCAAACATCCAGGTTAAATAAAATATTTAAGGGAAAACGAAAGAAGCTGTAAACACAACATTATCACAACATATAGTTGTTATAGCTTTAAATGCTCCACTGTGTTTAAGCCTAGAATGGGATGCTGGCTCTTTATTTTTTTATTTATTTATATATATATTTTAGATGAAAACTGTTTCCACTGAACCAAAACATAAAAATATGGGTTTAAGTTGATAAAAGTCTCAGTAGAACTGAGAAAAACTGCAGAGACGGATGATAAATCTCTGTATGAATCATTCCTTTCACATTAAATATAATCAGTTGAACCATTTGTGAAAAATACACACACACACACACACATATATATATATATATATATATATATATATATATATATATATATATATATATATATATATATATATATATATATATATACTACCATTCAAAAGTTTGGTCACTTCAAAATGTCTTTATTTTTGAAAGTAAAGCGCTGTCTTTTTCAATAAAGATAACTTTAAACTAATCAGAAAGGCTAATGTAATATTTATATTATTTATTTTATATATTTTACAACTTATTATGGTAAATAAAAGTGTGACTTTTCATGGAAAACACTAAAGTGACCCCAAACTTTTAAACCATAGTGTGTGTATGTGTGTGTGTGTGTGTATATATATATATATATATATATATATATATATATATATATATAAGCATTCATCAGGTCCCTCAAAATGTACATTTTGTGTTCATGTTTCTTGTCATTTGAACCATTTTTTGTGTTTTTTTTACAAAAATCACACCGAATGTGCGATTTTTTGCCAACGAAATGTCAAATGGTTTAACCGAAAAGGACAATAAATAATAATAAATTTTAAATATCCACCTGTGACATTATCCCACACGTATATATACATATATATGTTGGTATCTTAGTGCTGCTTTAGATGCTGGGACATGCACGGGCCTCTGGGATTGATGATGTGTTGAGGAGAGGTTTCCTGGGAGCTGGTGGCTTCATTCAGCAGCAGCAGCCTGTGGCGTTGACAGCGTTGATCCGTGGACTCGTTTCTGTTTTCGTCAGCGTGTCCCAACAAAAAACCAGGACTTCCTTTGACCGACGGGAGAATTCTCTCTCTCTTCCAACCCCCTTCTTCCCTCCGAAGTGTCCGGCTTCATCTTCTGGTTCTTACCTGACAGGAGTGAAGGTTCGATTGTGTCTGTGATACTTCAACGTGTTAATTGTTTTTTTGTTCACATTACTATTAGCACTAGTGTGTTTTGCATGGAGTGTTCACATTATTTGAACGTATGATGTTTTGCATCAATAGTCTGAAGTTACTACCATTAAAACTGATGTTTTGCTGCTTTGCTTTTAGTGTTACTACTGTTTTTTGGTCCATTCTAGACACCGTAGTAATGTAGTAACTGTAGTTATATCGTATTATATTATATTATATTGTATTATAGTATTAGTAGAAGAGTTAAGGGACGTTTTATGGCAAGTTCTGACACAAATGTCTGTTTAGAATTATGGGAATAAGTTCATCCAGCCTTTAATTCACAGATATACACACCAAAACTCATATCTTAGCTTCTTCTTAATTCATAATTAAGGTCAAATAATCCAAATAAACAGCTATCAAGTCTAAAAATTCAATTGCTTTATCCATTAGGTAATGATTGATGAGATGGAAAATTCACAACTTTATTTACAGTTGTATTGGGAAACAATGACAAGTTTTATTACTAAGACAAACAGTGTTTTATATGTGTTTATCTACATGGCGGCCATTTTTAATAAATGTGTATATCTCAGAAATAAAGGCTGATCTGACTTATTTATTTCTAGTAAGTAAAAACACATTTTAGTCCCTTAACTCGTCTACTTTATATTATTTATATTATTGTCAGCATCACATCATTCTCGCTCTTGTTGTGGAGAATCTCAGTGTTGCTGCCATGGCACAGCGTTACCTTCTCTAGTGTTTTCATATCACACACACACACACACGCACACACACACACACACACGCTTTCTTGGCATTGAACTGTCACCCACCCAAAATGGCTACTTGAACCTTTTTAAAAAAATTAGAAAATGCAATATTATATTCCAGTGTCTTGTCACAACTTGCACAGTAGGCTACACACGTTTGGTGACATTTGTCTGAAACAAAAAGAAAAAAAAACATCACTTATCTCGTATTTATCATCCAAAACGCTGACGTTAGCTTCCGATTCGCTAGCTTTGGTAAAGTTAAGGTGGAATTAGCTTCACGTGTGACTGTTTGCTCACTAATTGTCTGGTTTTTGATGTTTGGTAAGACATTACGTTGTCTGAAATCTAGTATTCTACTTGAGAAAATGCTAAAAGGGAGATTTTAATACGTCTAGACCTCTTTAGACCAGGTCTGGACTGGATTATCCAACAGACCCTGAAGATTCATAAAAACACAGTCGCTGATTTGTGAAACCTTTATTTTTTTCTCATTTTTTGGACTGTAGATAACTTCTTTAGGGTCTGTATGATAATCTTAGTCCGGATTTGAGAAGTCCAAGACCAGTGGTTATTGATCTGGACCTGGTCTAATGAGGTCTAGACGTATTGAATGAAAACGGTGAAATCTTCCCTTTAGTATTTTCACAAATAAAATAAGTTTCACAGATGCAATAATAGTTTTCACACAAAGTTAACATACTCAGTATCTGTGGGATAATCTAGTCCAGATTTGAGAAGTCTAAAGTCAGTGGTTTTTGATCTGGACCTGGTCTAAAAAGGTCTAGATCAGGGGTCTTCAACCTTATTTTATTATTATAATTAGTAGTAGTAGCAGTAAAGGTAGTAGAAATAGTATGATTAGTAATTAGGTCTTTAAAACAACTCTGTGTCTTTAGCCAACAACTATGGTAGCTAACTAGCTTGGTAGCCAACTAGCTTGGTAGCTAACTAGCTTGGTAGCTAACTAGCCTTGTAGCTAACTAGCTTGTTATTCGGCTCTGAAGATATATATATATTTTTAACTCACAAATTATTTTGGTAAAAATAAAAATAACTTCTTTTTCATTTGGAGGACCCCCTGCAGTACCTCCACGGACCCCCTAGGGGTCGCGGACCCCCTGTTGATGTATACTGGTCTAGATGTATTGTACCAAAAACGGTGAAATCTCCTATTTTTTCAGAAATAAAATAAGTTTCACAAATACGTTTCAGGCAAAGTTAACGTCTTACATCAAGAAGAGTCAATTAGTGGAATTAGTGACTTCCTTCTGCACGTGAAGCTAATTCCACCTTAAATTTCCACCTTAAGTGCGGAATCGGAGGCTAACTTTAGCGTCGTCAAACTCTGTGTTAACACATTTCATTGTAAACAAGTTAACAAGCCACCTTCAGTTAAATCTCCAGTTCTCTTGGTCTAATGGTGATAGCGGCTCTAGCAGCAATGGAAGTCCCGGCCTCCTAAGCCGCCGTTTTACTAAACAAAGAGCGCAACTTTTATCCGTTTTTTTTAACATTTTCCGCAGAAAACACTTTCCTTTCCGTTGAAAATTTAACCTTCTATTCTCTACTCTATGGTAAAACTCAGAAACTGGCAAATAAAAGCGATGGTTAGCCGGACTGCCCTGTCACGCTGGAGACCGAGGGGTCAGTCTCGCATTTCAGCTTCAGCGGCGGCTCCGCGGCGTCGGAGGCGGCCGACGCGTTCGAGGACGCCTGCTGCGGCGGCGTGGGCGAGTCGAAGCCCTTCTCCAGCCGCCCGTCGCCGTTCACCCGGTCCTCGCCGCCGTGGCCCGGCGGGGACTCGTGCGTGCGCATGTGCTTGGCCAGGTGGTCGTTGCGCATGAAGACGCGGGGGCACAGCGCGCAGCTGAACTTCTTGGCGCCGGTGTGCGTCTGCAGGTGGCGCTGCAGTTCGTCGGAGCGCGTGAACCGCTTCCCGCAGAACAGCCAGTTGCAGACGAACGGCCGGTCGCCGCTGTGCCAGCGCAGGTGCGCCTTCAGGTGCGACGTCTTGGCGTAGGCCTTGCCGCAGCCGGGGATGTGGCAGTTGTGCATGTGCTTCCGCCGGCCGTCGTCCGCGGCGGCCGAGGCGGCGGCCTGGCCCAGCTGCTCGGCGTGGACGCAGTTGGGGCAGCGGCACACGGCCTGGCCGGCGCCCCTGGACGAGGAGCGGCGCTGGGGCTTGGGCCGGGCCGACACGGCGCTCTCCGGCGGCTCCTCCAGGGAGAACGGCTCCGGCTGCAGCATCTCGGGCGCCAGCGGCTCCATCTTGAAGCCGTCCTGCGGGAAGAGGTGGGAGGAGTGGGAGGCGTTAGCGGCGGCGGCGTGCTGCTGGGCCGGCGGCAGGGAGCACAGCTGCGGATCGGACCCGTAGGGCCCCAGCGACGACTGCAGCCCCATGGAGCCGCCCTGGCTCACCGACGGCAGGCCCACGCCCTGACCCGTCTGCAGGTCGATCCAGCTCCCGGACTGGACGTCCCGGTGCAGGTCCCACCACGACGGGATGTTCATGTCGTCTGAGCTGCCGCCGGGCGGCGCCGTCCGTAGCCAGGGCTCGTACGGGTGGGCCATGAGGGCGGCGGCGGCTGGTGCTGCTGCAGGAGCTGGACTGGTGACGTGGTCAGCAGCTCGGAGGTCAGCAGCTCGGAGCGCGGGTCACGATCTTTCAGGGTGGGGGGTTAGCGTCAGGGGAAGGTTAGCACATGGTGGACAGGTGCTGAGTTGAAAAAAACCTGTAGAAAGAAAGAAATTAGGCGTCAGTGAGTGAGGTCTGTGAGATTCATGTCAAACAATCTCCAAACTCATCTTCATCTTCTATACCCGCTTATTCCTCATTAGGGTCGCAGGGGTCACAGGGGTCAATCCCAGCACATTACAGGAGAAAGGCAGGAATACACCAGCCAATCATGGGGCACACACACCATTCACTCACACACTCACACCTACAGGCAATTTAGAGTCTCCAATTAACCTCAGCATGTTTTTGGGTGGAATGTCTGTCAGAGGAAGTCGAAGAACCTGGTGAAAACATGAAAAACATGAAACTCCACACAGAAAAGTCCTCATTTGGCTCAGATCACTTAGAAGAGACGGCTCTTTCGGCTCCCAAACTGCTTTTTTGTGCTGTTTTGACTCTATTGAATTAGTGAAAACACTAAAAAACTGATTTAAAATAAAATCTAATCAATTTTATTTGTTTAGCCCCAAAAAAAATCACAAATCACAGATTTGTACGACATCCCTTTGACCTTTGACCTGGGACGACAGATATGCATGAACCGGCCCACTGGATGAAACAGGCTTGTGATTTTTATTTCAACACATATATCATTTAAATTTCAATAAATTGCTGAAGATAAAGACCTAACAGCTATTATCATTTAATTTTTCTAATTTAAACACACACCGAACAAAACACGTGAAGAAAACAAGTAAATACAGCATTCAAATAAGTGGAGCAGCAAAATAACATGCGACTTAGAGTCTCCAATTAACCTCAGCATGTTTTTGGACTGTGGGAAAAAGCTGAAGAAGCCACCAAACATCAAGAAAAGTCCCAGACCAAGGTCTTGACCCTTTGACCCACTGCAGCACCGTGTCGCCAGAAATTAGAGCCTTATATTCTATTTTTTCCTGTTCTAATGTGTAGTTTCCATCCTGTTATTATCTGTTTCACACCTGTTCATCCTCTGCTGTTTCTCTTCCTGAAGTTTCTTCCTCTTTTTTTCCCCATTAAAGGTTTTTTAGGCAGTTTTTCCTTGTTCGATGTGAGGATCTAAAGCATTTTAGTTCATGACCTACATACAGATCAATTTTAATTTATGTTTTTTATTTCAATTCTGAATCAGTGATTTTAGTGGATTTTATTTAAATTTTGAATCAGTGGATTTAGTGTTTTTTTAATTTTTATTTAAATTTTGAATCAGTGGATTTAGTGTTTTTTTATTTTTATTTTAATTTTTAATCTGTATTTTTTGTGATTTTATTTTAGTTCTGAATCAGTGCTTTTAGTGTTTTTTTTATTTTAATTTAGAATCAGTAGATTTAGTGTTTTCTAAATTTTTTATTTTAATTCTGAATTAGTGCTTTTAATATTTTTTTAATTTTTATTTTAAATTTGAATCAGTGCTTTTAGTGATTTTTATTTTAATTTTTAATCTGTATTTTTTGTGTTTTTATTTAAATTTTTAATCAGTGGCTTTAATGGTTTTATTTTAATTTTTAATCTGTATTTTTTGTGTTTTTATTTTAATTTTGAGTCAGTAGATTTAGTGTTTTTTTAATTTTTATTTTAATTCTGAATTAGTTCTTTTAGTGTTTTTTTATTTTTATGTTAATTCTGAATCGTTTCTTTTAGTGTTTTTATGTTAATTCTGAATTAGTGCTTTTCGTGTTTTTATTTTAATTTTAAATCAGTGGTTTTAATGGTTTTATTTTAATTTTGAATCTGTATTTTTTGTGTTTTTCTTTTAATTTCGAATCAATTCTTTTAGTGTTTTTATTTTGATGCTGAATCGGTTCTTTCAGTGTTTTTCTTTTAATTTTGAATCAGTGGTTTTAGAATTAAAATTTTTATTTTAATTTTTAACCAGAGGATTTTGTGTTTTAATATAAATCATGAGTCAAAACACGCATAAATGGTAAAATGAAGAGCCGTTTGGGAGCCGAATGATCCGACTCCCTAAAAACAGATGAACCTCCCATCACTAACTCAGTTCTTCAGTGACCTCTCAGAAGTCTCTAGGTTGCTCTCTGAACTTCAGACGTGCACAACTTAAATCCTCCCGTCTATGGCGTTTAAATAACCGAGCACGCCGCCTCCGCCTCCGTTGCCATGGATACCACCGTTCTCACGCTGCGTTGCCGTGGAGCCAGAAGAGAGATGAAGGTGGGGAAGGGGGGGGGGACGAGACGTGTCCAGGCAGAAACCTGCCACATGCATCCGCTGCCAGGTACTTCCCATGGAGGACAGTCAAAGACAAGAGCAAAGAAAACAACATGTGTGTGTGTGTGTGTGTGGAGAGAGGGACGTAAACGCTGGTGTGTGTGTGTGTGTGTGTGTGTGGGGTGTTGACAGGAAAGCAGTTTGGTGAAGGAAGAAGTTCCAGGGAGGTATGGCTGCAGGCCAAACTCTCTGAGGTTTGCGGAGATGGAACCTGGCAGACAGGAGAACCTGTTTTTTTTTTTTTTATGAATCACACATGATTTACAACAACAGCCCTTCAGGGTGAGTTAGAGAAAAAGAAGAAGAAGCGCCGTAAAAAAAAAAAAAAAACGCCACGCCTCCTACACACACTGGCGGCACAAAACATCAACAATCGGCCTTTTACAAAACCGACGGAGGAGAGTTCCAAGAATAACACGTTTAAAACCTTCTCCGGGTTTTTGACCTGGCGTCGCTCGTCCGGAGGGGGAGGGGCCGCGCCGCCTCCAAAAAAGCGACGCGGAGCTTGTTAAAAATTCAACGAGTCTGTTGAAAATTTATGACGAGAGGCACCAGCCTGGCTCCAAAAAAAAAAAAAAACATGCCCCAAACAATCCTGTTGACTTCCACCACTCCCCCGTCCTCCAACGTCTGCAATTATCTTTACAGCAGGAAACAGTAAAGTCGTCTCGGTATCTCCGGCCCGAGATCGCCTGATGCCTTATCTGTCGGAGGGAAGGTCGACCCGGAACCAGGAGGTCGAGGACCAGCGTCTAACAGGAGGCCAGTGGTGGCTTTAGAGAATAAGAGGCCCAGGGTACTGGAATGAATGAGGGGGGCCCCTTTTATACGATTAGTATCCAAATAACTACAATTCTGTTAGTCGCTTCAAACAAGCGACTTTTTACTGTAGAGTTTTTTGGCTGCTAGTTTACTGAGTTTTTGTCATAAAGCTACACTGATGGTACCGTTGGACTCGTCACAGTCTCAGCTTTCATATGAGATGTCATTTGTTTGTATAACATGAAGTATCAGCGCGCTAGCCATCAAAATGAGGCGAGTGGGTCGGCTTTATGATCGTATACCGATTTTCATATTTGTTAATTAATTAGCTTGGTGTTGGAGTTGTGTTTGGTGTGTGTAAATATGACTTATATGTGCTTGTAGTGGAGTTTCTCCTGTTTAATTTGATGTATAGCTTCACTATATTTGTACATGGTTAGTGGAGCAATGTGAGGATATAACGGGTTATACATGACATCTACATGTATGTGTGAGTGAATGGACCGGTCCATTTCTGATTGTAGGGGTGTGCAGCGACAGATGAACCATGAATTCTGCTTTTTAACTAAACGTTTCAGCATATTTCTTAATGGAAATATTAAAATGACCCTTTGATATTTTTTTTTAATTAATTTTTTCTTATATTTATTATTTATTTTAGTTTTTAGCTTCTAACCTCCCCCTCCCTCCCCCCCCTCCTCTGGTCCAGCAGCATCAGCTGTTATTTCTCATCCTGACAGCGAGGGATCCCCTCGGCCGATCGCCAGAAACAAAACCCAGAGAAGATGCTTCCCCGCTCGCAATGAAATCGTAAAGCAATTAGCCTGGAATTCCCTAATGAAAGGTCTGGTGTTAAAGGTCAACCTGATTTATTTGGTGTCGGCCTGGAGCCAGAGCCGCTGCTCTGTAATTTTTTGGGAATGCGACCGAGACGATTCGGCGGATCGGTCCCACGGCTCGGCTCTGGCTGACGAAAACCCCTGAAAGGACGAGGAGGACGGCGGCATCCTCCTCCTCCTCCTCCTCCTCCTCCTCCTCCTCCTCCTGAGGGAAACAGCTGGTGCTGGGGGTCTGGAGGAGGAGGACGATGCGGAGCAATGACAGAGCTGTGGCCATAAAACCTGCCCGACCAAGACCCAACACGGCCCGGGTTTTACTAGTCTGCATCAGGGAGAGACACAGTGATTTAAAGAAGAAGAAATGTTTAATTTTTACGCCCTGTGTTATAAAACCAGTGAATTCTCCATCTCTGGACGCTATAAACAGGTTTATTTGGGTCAAATTTGTCGCTTATCCTGCTATAAATAATAATAAATCTGAATTATCTCTATAACCACAAAGGTTTAACACTGAAAGAGTTAGTGTTAAAACTCTTTAATGGTGTTTTAACACGAGTTGAGTTAAAATTAACTCTTTACCTTTAAGTTCTGTTCAGTTTTCCTGCTATAAATGATAATAAATGTTGAATATCTCTACAAACACAAAGGTTATTGGACTTAAACCTGGAATCAATAGAAATATATGTTTATTTAATCAGTAAATGTAGGTTAATTCAATTTAACATAGCACATAACACAGATTTATTAAGTTTTTTTGCATATTAACACTTAAAACCCAGGTTTATTTATCAGTTTTCCTGCTATAAATGATAATAAATGTTGAATATCTCTACAAACACAAAGGTTATTGGACTTAAACCTGGAATCAATAGAAATCTATGTTTATTTAATCAGTAAATGTAGGTTAATTCAATTTAACATAGCGATTTTTAATAGATAAACAAAATAAACATATTTAAATATTTAAACCCCAGGTTTATTTATCAGTTTTCCTGCTATAAATGATAATAAATGTTGAATATCTCTACAAACACAAAGGTTATTGGACTTAAACCTGGAATTAAAATAAATCTACAACATGTGAGGTGACTACAGAAGAGTCAGAATCTATTTATGTTGATGTTATAGAGAAAATATAGTTAGAATATTGAATAAAAATATATAAAATTGTGTTTTACTACAGATAAAAATACTTTATTTAAAACTAAACTGGCCCAAATCATTGGAAAAAATTGAAATAAGCCAAATTATCTGTAATACTTTAATAGAAAGTTCAATAATTAATAAGATAAGAGTTCAAAGGTCAATTATTTGTCCATAAAATGATAGAAATCAAAATTACAAATAGTCTCTACTACTGATATTCTATTAAACTATTAATTATTGTATTGATGATGTGGATATTGATGATATATATTGATGCTGTAACAGTAACATTGATGTAAAACACTTTATTTAGTGTTGGAGCTGAGGTTTTTACTGGGATTTATTAATAAAACTCAAAGCTGCTGCTGTATAAAAAGGTTTTTAACAGATTAAAGCAGCAGAAAAGTCTTTTAACTTAAAGTAATGAAGGGTCAGAAAAAAACAAAAAATAAAAAACAACTATATTTATTTGCTGTTTTACTTTATTGAACATTTCTCGTGCGTTTTATGAATAAAAATCGCAGTTTTTTCCGTATTTGACCGCGTTATTCTGCTCCCGGGGACCAGTTTGGGTGGAGTTGATAAAGATTTGTGACCTTTTACTCCAAGTTTGACCCCAAAAGGTCGAAATAAATGCGGCTGCTGCACCAAACGAGACGTTTCTGTATCGCTGAAATGTAGTTTGCAGACCGGAGGAGGCTAATCTCCACTAATGTCACCTCCCTGTGTGATTAAGGGCAGAGATACGCTAGTTTACATATGGATGACAGCTTTATATCCTCAGTGATTTAGCAGCATCCGCGTCGCTCGGATTCATACGTGGCTGCGAAAATCTGAATTCTGACACTTGTTTTTACTCAGATATAAACAGCGACTGTCACAATAAGGACTTTTAGGGCTATAAATCTATTTTATATTTGATTTTTTTTGTAATTATTTGAGCGTTTTATGCCAAATTAGTCACACAAATCTAAAACAAATGCATGTTCATGTGATTTTTATTTATATTTTAATGAACCCAGAGAATAAATATTAACCAAAACGCTTCAAATACACAGAATATAAATATAATCAGTTTAATTTGATATATACATATATATATATATATATATATATATATATATATATATATATACTATAATAATAATAGAATATAATATTATAAGACCTGTATTTAAAATATGGTATAAATGGTATAAATATAAAGGTATAAATATATACTATATAATACTATAATAATAATCATCGCATTTTATAATAAAAATTACAAACATAATGAATAAAAACACGTTTGAAATGACAAAACAAGCATTAACAAGTGATTTAATGTAGAATTTCTATTTAAATTGAATGTACTCAGTATTTAATTTATTCTTAATAGTAGTAAATGAAGCAATTAGATCATTTTTATATTTATTTATATTAGTTTTTGTCAATATTGAGATATATGTACAATGTTATGTACAATAGTATAAGCTTAATATATCAGATATATATCATAATGTTTATTAATTGGATCATAATGAATATTATAGTATAATATATAGTGGTAGGTATATACCACTATATATATATATATATATATATATATATATATATATATATATATATATATATATATATATATATATATATATATATATATATATATATATATATATAAACCTTAGGTTAAATTTAATAACATTTTTATTAATTTCTATTTCCATTCTAAACCAGGCGGCTCCTCCAAAAACACATGAATTCAGAATTAAAAGTGTATTTAAAAAGATAAATTATCCATTTAGCTTTAATTGCAGCTCTGGTTTTGTCTTCTGTTTATTTTTTAACGTCCAGTCTTCAACTAAAAGGAGTTTTATTGTGTACTAAAATGTTCTTTTTCTGTTTAAAGTGCTTTAACTTCTGTATAAAATGACTTTTCTGCTGTTTTTTCTCGTATATAACAGTGAATTTACGCGGATTTATCTGATTCCTCTAATAACAGCGTGTCAGTAACATTAATAATGGATTTAATCAGACGTGGTAGCAGCACATGTAGGGTCCTGTACTTACCTGTGGTGATTTTTCTCTCTTTAGAATAAACGTGTCCTGGTTCGGTGGAACTGCGGCTCAGCTCAGCTCTGCTGCGTCTCCTCTTTGTCGAGAAAAAGGCGCACGGAAAAGTAAAATCCTCATCCTAGTTCATCTGATTTTCTCCATCGCAGACGGTCCCAGGTGAAGCCACATCGGTGTTCTGGCGGACAGGTAGGGTGCATTCTCAGCAGTGACTAACTTTATGATAGGCTGCGCGTCTTCAGCGGCTCCACGCCCCGCCCCCTGCCCGGGGAGGATGCGCCCTCCGCGGCTGGAGGAGCCGGGGAGGGCGCGGTAAACACGAGGCGCAGTAACCGAGTATTTACGGTACTGTTACTCCAGTACTTTACGGTACTTTTACTCCAGTACATTACGGTACTGTTACTCCAGTACATTACGGTACTGTTACTCCAGTACTTTACGGTACTGTTACTCCAGTACATTACGGTACTGTTACTCCAGTACATTACGGTACTGTTACTCCAGTACATTACGGTACTGTTACTCCAGTACATTACGGTACGTTTACTCCAGTACTTTACGGTACTGTTACTCCAGTACATTACGGTACTGTTACTCCAGTACATTACGGTACTGTTACTCCAGTACATTACGGTACTGTTACTCCAGTACTTTACGGTACTTTTACTCCAGTACATTACGGTACTGTTACTCCAGTACATTACGGTACTTTTACTCCAGTACTTTACGGTACTTTTACTCCAGTACTTTACGGTACTTTTCACTCTAGTTAACTAACTACAGGTTAGTTTATGAACATTTATTTGTTCTAAAAAGTTTGTTTATTAACATTTATTTAGTCAACAGGTTAGTTTATAAACCTTTATTTGTTTTAAATTAGTTTAAACAGTTAGTTTATTAATTTATTATTTAGTCACCAGGTTAATTAATGAACCTTTATTTATTCTACAAGTTCATTTATCAACATTTGAACTCCAGCTGGTTAATTTACTAACATTTTAATTGTTCTACAAGTAGTTTATTAATATTTATTTAGTCAACAGGTTTGTTTATTAACATTTATTTAGTCAACAGGTTAGTTTATAAAACTTTATTTGCTTTAAATTAGTTTAAACAGTTAGTTTATTAATTTATTATTTAGTCACCAGGTTAATTAATGAACCTTTATTTATTCTACAAGTTAATTTATCATCATTTGAACTCCAGCTGGTTAATTTACTAACATTTTAATTGTTCTACAAGTAGTTTATTAACGTTTATTTAGTCAACAGGTTTGTTTAATAACAATTATTTGTTTTAAAAGTTAGTTTATCAATATTTATTCTCATACAAGTTAAGTTTACTAACATTTATTTGTTCTACAAATAGTTTATTAACGTTTATTTAGTCAACAGGTTAATTAATGAACCTTTATTTATTCTACAAGTTAAATTTATCAACATTTGTTCTCCTACTGATTAATTTACTAACATTTATTTAGTCAACAGGTTAATCTATAAACCTTTATTTGTTCTATAGGTTAGTTTGTCAACATTTATTTGTTCTATAGGTTAGTTTATAAACCTTTATTTGTTCTATAGGTTAGTTTGTCAACATTTATTTGTTCTATAGGTTAGTTTGTCAACATTTATTTGTTCTAAAAGTTAATTTATCAACATTTATTTAGTCAACAGTTCAGTTCATCAACATTTATTCTCCTGCTGGTTAATTTACTAACAATTGTTTAGTCACCAGTTTAGTCTATAAACCTTTATTTGTTCTATAGGTTAGTTTATAAATATTTATTCTCATACAAGTTAAATTTACTAACATTTATTTGTTCTACAAGTAGTTTATTAACATTTATTTAGTCAACAGGTTAATTAATGAACCTTTATTTATTCTACAAGTTAATTTATTTCAATTTATTTGTTCTATTACTGGTTAATTTACCAACATTTATTAGTTCTAGAGGTTAGTATATTAACATTTATTTAGTCAACAGGTCAATTAATCAGCCTTTATTTATTCTATAAGTCAATTTATCAACATTTGTTCTATTACTGGTTAATTTACTGACATTTATTAGTTCTAGAGGTTAGTATATTAACATTTATTTAGTCAACAGGTTAATTAATCAGCCTTTATTTATTCTATAAGTCAATTTATCAACATTTGTTCTATTACTGGTTAATTTACTGACATTTATTAGTTCTACAGGTTAATTTACCAACATTTATTAGTTCTACAGGTTAATTTACTGACATTTATTTGTTCTACAGGTTAATTTACCAACATTTATTAGTTCTACAGGTTAATTTACTGACATTTTCTTTGTTCTACAGGTTAATTTACCAACATTTATTAGTTCTACAGGTTAATTTACCAACATTTATTTAGACAAGAGGATAAATTCTCAATATTTAATTGTTCTACAAGTAGTTTATTAACATTTATTTAGTCAACAGGTTAATTTATGAGTCTTTATTTATTCTAAAAGTTAATTTATCAGCATTTGTTCTATTACTGGTTAATTTTACCAACATTTCTTTGTTCTACAGGTTAATTTACCAACATTTATTCTCATACAAGTTACGATTATCAACATTTATTAGTTCTACAGGTTAGTATATTAACATTTATATAGTCAACAGGTTGGTTTATGAATCTATATTTAATCTACATGTTTTATTCTACAGGTTTGTTTATTAACATTTATTCAGTCAACAAGTTTCTTTACCAACATGTATTTTTTCTTTATCAATATTTATTCTCAATTCTCTATATCTATAATTAACTAACCAACACATAAATGCATTAATATGTAGAATTAACATTAGAGGCTATAACATGCAGCCTTAGTTTCATTAGTCATTAGTTTAACTTTTCAGACATTTTCACTCAAGTCACATTATTAAAATTCATTTTACTTATTTAAGTTGTTATTTTACTGCTTTTAACCTAAATAACCTATAAAATTAGAGTGTAAAACCCCAGAATAAAGACATGTATTATAATAAAATACATAATTAAAGGTTCGTTCACTACAACTACAGCTCAGATTTAACATCAGCTGTATTTTAGTGGAAAGTCTGATATGAATAATACAATAATTTAATAAGAGAATTAAATCCTATATAGTGGGTTTTATAGTTAAAATCAAACATAATCTATCACATGCAGATTTAGCAGCTTAAAACTAATAATTGACAAATAAAATATCATTAAAGCTTAAAGCTCCATGTTTATCCAAGTTATAAGAACTATTTTATTGTACGATTGTATATTTTCATGTTCTGCATTATTTCAAACGAGGGAAACCTCAAAGTTTAAATAAGGATAAATAAGTAAATTATGTAATAGTCGAGGAATAAATTCATCCAAAGAGACAAATCAGATCAAATGTCCAACAATAATACATTAAATTCACTAAAGCCCAGAACTTTCCACATGTAGATAAACATATATTTATATAAAACTGTTTATTTTACTAATAAATACGTCTCATATTGCACATTCAGTTGTTATTTCCTGTGAAAATCTGCCTCGATTTTCCAATAAAATGTGCATAATTTGCTGCTAAAATCTTAAAATCAGATAAAGCAGTTGAATTTTTAGACTTGATGTTTGTTTATTTGGATTCTTTGACTTTAATAATGTACATTTACATTTTATTTAATACAGATAAAGCAGAAGAAGCAAAGTTTTGAACGTGTTGCAGCAGCAAGTCGGATGAATTTATTCCTTTGATCTTACATCAAAGTGTCAGAACGTGCAAGCGAAACGACCTTTGACTCGTCGTCGCTGTGAAACTTTAACGTAGTCGTTCATAAATGTACGTTGGGGTGCGTGTTGGTGCAGCGGCTGTGCAGAGAGTCGGTGCAGGACGAGCTTTACGCAGCTGTTGCTGCAGCCTGTGAATCAGAGAGTTGAGACCTGGAAATCCTTTGATTGCGGACACTCCTGAGAGGCGGTTTTGGCTCGGGTCAAAACACACTCACAATACACACATCCTGAAGATCTTACTTGGCAGAAACCGGCCACGTCTAAACTTATCAAAAACAAAAAAAAAAAAAAGAAAGGAAAGGAAAGAAAGAAGGTAAAAGGCCTGGAGGGCTGTAAAAATGTGTGAAGTAGCCAAACGTCACACATTTAAGAGGTTTTTTCCTTCTTTGAGGCCCTTTTTCTTCTCCTTCTTCTTCTTTTTTTTTTATAATTTCGTCTCCTCTCCTGAGTTAATTCCTTTCCTGTCGCAGCATGTTGGTGGAGCAGCTTCAAATCAAACTGCCTTAAAAAAACACAGACCACAGACAGGCCGGTGGGAAGTGACTTCCTACCCGCTCCTCGTTTTCTCTGAAGCAGCAAGTCTGAGAAGTGCTGAGTTTGAGCTGATATAATGGAACCGCAGCAAATGTAGAGCGAGGCCTGATTCAGCACGAGTCCTGATGCATTTACACGACCGATCGGGACGAATCAGAACCCGAACCAGCAGCGTTTTACCTTTAAAAGTGTTTTTATCCATTAGAATTTACCAACAAGAATTTGTCTTATTTTGAAAGGCTCAATCAGAACCCAAACAAACACGTTTTTGCCTTTAAAAGTGTTTTATTCAGAAAAAACAGATTAGTTTACCAATATTTATGGATAAAAGAGTTATTTTACCAACATTTTTGTTCCTACAGGTTAGTTTACCAACATTATTTTATCCATTATAATTTACCAACAATAATTTGTCTTATTTTGAAGGCTAAATCAGAACCCAAATGAGCATGTTTGTACCTTTAAAAGTGTTTTATTTTGAAAATACAGGTTAGTTTACCAACATTTTATCCATTATTCTATCATATTGTATCCTACTTAATTTACCAACAATAATTTGTCTTACTTTGAAAAAACTAATAGAAAATCTTTGACAAATTTGCTGCGAGTGAAAGCGAAAAGAGAAAATAAATGTATTTAAACTGTAAATATGTGTAATATGTTAATCTGTGAGCATTAAGAAGTTAGTTTACAGGTTAATTTACCAACATTTATGGATAAAATAATGATTTTACCAAAGTTTTTGTTCCTACAGGTTAGTTTACCAACATTATTTTATCCATTATAATTTACCAACAATAATTTGTCTTATTTTGAAGGCTCAATCAGAACCCAAACACGTTTTTGCCTTTAAAAGTGTTTTATTCTGAAAAAACAGGTTATTTTACCAACATTTTTGTTCCTACAGTTTAGTTTACCAACATTATTTTATCCATTATTCTTTCCTATTGTATCCATACTTAATTTACCAAGAATAGTTTGTCTTATTTTGAAAATACTAATAGAAAATCTTTGATATATTTGCTGCAAGCGAAAGTGAAAAGAGGAAAAAGTTGGAGTTAAACTGTAAATGTTATTTTATCAATGTTTTTGTTACTACAGGTTAGTTTAGAAGGCCGAGTGTTGATGTTCTATGCTAATGCTAATGCTAACGCTAATGCTAACGTTAATGCTAATGCTAACGCAAATGCTAACGCTAATGCTAACATTAAAACTAACTCATGGAGGCTTTCCGGCTGAAGGATTTTAACAATTATATCATGGCATTAAGGAAACAGAAGGCCGAGTGTTGATGTTCTATGCTAATGCTAATGCTAATGCTAACGCTAATGCTAATGGTAACGCAAATGCTAACGCTAATGCTAACATTAAAACTAACTCATGGAGGCTTTCCGGCTGAAGGATTTTAACGATTATATCATGGCATTAAGGAAACAGAAGGCCGAGTGTTGATGTTCTATGCTAATGCTAATGCTAACGTTGATGCTAATGCTAACGCAAATGCTAACGCTAATGCTAACATTAAAACTAACTCATGGAGGCTTTCCGGCTGAAGGATTTTAACGATTATATCATGGCATTAAGGAAACAGAAGGCCGAGTGTTGATGTTCTATGCTAATGCTAACGCTAATGCTAACGTTAATGCTAATGGTAACGCAAATGCTAACGCTAATGCTAACATTAAAACTAACTCATGGAGGCTTTCCGGCTGAAGGATTTTAACGATTATATCATGGCATTAAGGAAACAGAAGGCCGAGTGTTGATGTTCTATGCTAATGCTAATGCTAACGTTGATGCTAATGCTAACGCAAATGCTAACGCTAATGCTAACATTAAAACTAACTCATGGAGGCTTTCCGGCTGAAGGATTTTAACGATTATATCATGGCATTAAGGAAACAGAAGGCCGAGTGTTGATGTTATATGCTAATGCTAACGCTAATGCTAACGTTAATGCTAATGCTAACGCAAATGCTAACGCTAATGCTAACATTAAAAATAACTCATGGAGGCTTTCCGGCTGAAGGATTTTAACAATTAACGATAACGGCATTAAGGAAACAGAAGGCCGAGTGTTGATGTTCTATGCTAATGCTAATGCTAACGCTAATGCTAACGTTAATGCTAATGCTAACGCAAATGCTAACGCTAATGCTAACATTAAAACTAACTCATGGAGGCTTTCCGGCTGAAGGATTTTAACGATTATATCATGGCATTAAGGAAACAGAAGGCCGAGTGTTGATGTTCTATGCTAATGCTAACGTTAATGCTAATGCTAACGCAAATGCTAACGCTAATGCTAACATTAAAACTATCTCATGGAGGCTTTCCGGCTGAAGGATTTTAACAATTATATCATGGCATTAAGGAAACAGAAGGCCGAGTGTTGATGTTCTATGCTAATGCTAATGCTAACGCTAATGCTAACGTTAATGCTAATGCTAACGCAAATGCTAACGCTAATGCTAACATTAAAACTAACTCATGGAGGCTTTCCGGCTGAAGGATTTTAACGATTATAACATGGCATTAAGGAAACAGAAGGCCGAGTGTTGATGATTCAACTTCTGACAACGTTCTATGCTAATGCTAACGCTTATGCTAACGTTAATGCCAACATTAAAACTAACTCATGGAGCCTTTCCGGCTGAAGGATTTTAACGATTATATCATGGCATTAAGGAAACAGAAGGCCGAGTGTTGATGTTCTATGCTAATGCTAATGCTAACGTTAATGCTAATGCTTATTTGTCTTATTTTGAAGGCTAAATCAGAATCAAACGAGCATGTTTGTACCTTTAAAAGTGTTTTATTCTGAAAAAACAGGTTAGTTTACCAACATTTATGGATAAACTAGTTATTTTACCAACATTTTTGTTCCTACAGGTTAGTTTACCAACATTATTTTATCCATTATAATTTACCAACAATAATTTGTCTTATTTTGAAGGCTCAATCAGAACCCAAACACGTTTTTGCCTTTAAAAGTGTTTTATTCTGAAAAAACAGGTTATTTTACCAAAATTTTTGTTCCTACAGGTTAGTTTGCCAACATTATTTTATCCATTATTCTTTCCTATTGTATCCATACTTAATTTACCAAGAATAGTTTGTCTTATTTTGAAAATACTAATAGAAAATCTTTGATATATTTGCTGCAAGCGAAAGTGAAAAGAGGAAAACGTTGGAGTTAAACTGTAAATGTTATTTTATCAACGTTTTTGTTCCTACAGGTTAGTTTACCGACATTATTTTATCCATTATAATTTACCAACAATAATTTGTCTTATTTTGAAGGCTCAATCAGAATCAAACGAGCATGTTTGTACCTTTAAAAGTGTTTTATTTTGAAAAAACAGGTTATTTTACCAAAATTTTTGTTCCTACAATTTAGTTTACCAACATAATTTTATCCATTATTCTTTCCTATTGTGTCCTACTTAATTTACCAACAATAATTTGTCTTATTTTGAAAAAAACTGAGCATGTTTGTACCTTTAAAAGTGTTTTATTTTGAAAAAACTAAGAAAATCTTTGGCAAATTTGCTGCAGGCGAAAGCGAAGAGAGAAAATGAACGTATTTAAATGTAAATGTGTGTAATATGTTAATCTGTGATCATGGAGAAGTTAGTTTACAGGTTAATTTACCAACATATATGGACAAAATAGTGATTTTACCAACGTTTTTGTTTCTACAGGTTAGTTTACCAACATTATTTTATCCATTATTCTATCATATTTTATCGTTCTTTATACTAACAATAATTTGTCTTATTTTGAAGGCTGAATCAGAACCCAAACTAGCATGTTTGTACCTTTAAAAGTGTTTTATTTTGAAAAAACTAAGAAAATCTTTGACAAATTTGCTGCGAGTGAAAGCGAAGAGAGAAAATAAATGTATTTTAAAATGTAAATGTGTGTAATATGTTAATCTGTGAGCATTAAGAAGTTAGTTTACAGGTTAATTTACCAACATATATGGACAAAATTGTTATTTTTACCAACGTTTTTGTTCCTACAGGTTAGTTTACCAACATTATTTTATCCATTATAATTTACCAACATTAATTTGTCTTATTTTGAAGGCTGAATCAGAACCCAAACGAGCATGTTTGTACCTTTAAAAGTGTTTTATTCTGAAAAAACAGGTTATTTTACCAACATTATTTTATCCATTATTCTATCCTACTTAATTTACCAACAATAATTTGTCTTATTTTGAAAAAAACTGAGCATGTTTGTACCTATAAAAGTGTTTTATTTTGAAAAAACGAAGAAAATCTTTGGCAAATTTGCTGCAGGCGAAAGCGAAGAGAGAAAATGAACGTATTTAAATGTAAATGTGTGTAATATGTTAATCTGTGATCATGGAGAAGTTGTACACAGAGAGAAGAGAGAGATCAGGCCACTGAACCAGAGACCACACACCACGACTAAATGGTGTTTACCCAAGTCTTTAAATAGTCAAGCATATTTCCTCATGAATACAATGCAGCATAATCAAAAAGAGACCGCTTAATAACATTTAATTACAGTGGCATTTCAGCCAGGGGCTTACAAATTCTCCTAATGATTTAAACGTGTTTAGATAGCTTGTTTGACAGTTTTTATTTCTGTCGCTCGCTTACATATTTTTTGTGTATCTGACTTTGTGTTGTGTGTATATGGAAATGTTTGTGGTTCCTAAAACACTCCTCCGAGTAAAAAAGGAGGCTTCTCTTCTTCTTCTTCTGCTCCTTCTGTTTTTTTTTTTCTCTCCTATTTCTTACATTTACTCCCGTCATTAATCTGGTGAAATCCCCGTGAAGTTCTCTGTGGTGAGCGGATCTGTCTATTCGTGTCGGTGCGTCACCTTTGACCTTTTCTGCAGCAGAGAGAGCATGCAGCGTGTCCTCATGTCAACAAGCTGCTGTTTATGCTGCAAAGAATAAAACAGATGAAACAGACACGTCAAAACGTTGACGGAACATTCTGCTGTGCATTTATTTTGAAAGGGTTTATAGCTAGCATAACTAGCTAGCCAGCTAGAAGTAACCATTTCCCTCCACTTTAACCCCTTGACCTCCAGCCATTTTTCAGGTTTAGGACATCCCCATAGTCAGTAGGGTATGTCTCTGGAATAAACACAGAGATGTTGGTCGACACTAAACGACCATTTATTGATCTCAAATAAACATTTTCATCCCAAAACAGCAACAAAAAAACACATTTTTTGTTCGTCGCTTCAAACAAGCGACTTTTTACTGTAGTGTTTTTTGGCTGCTAGTTTACTGAGTTTTTGTCATAAAGCTACACTGATGGTACCGTTGGACTCGTCACAGTCTCAGCTTTCATATGAGATGTCATTTGTTTGTGTAACATGAAGTATCAGAGCGCTAGCCATCAAAATGTGGCGAGTGGGTTGGCTTTATGATCGTATACCGATTTTCATATTTGTTAATTAATTAGCTTGGTGTTGGAGTTGTGTTTGGTGTGTGTAAATATGACTTATATGTGCTTGTAGTGGAGTTTCTCCTGTTTAATTTGATGTATAGCTTCACTATATTTGTACATGATTCGTAGGGCAATCTTATGGGGACGCTGGAGTTTAACGGGTTAACCTGTTAAAACCCTAAACTTCCTTCCATTCATTAATCCCAGTATTAAACCTCAGCTCCAACAATAAATAAAGTATTTTACATCAATGTTACTGTTACAGCATCAATATATATCATCAATATCATCAATACAATAAGAAAACAGTTTACCATCATTTATAACTGTACTAGTTAGTTTTACCATCAGATTTATCCTGATATTTAGTTTATTTATCAATAGTTTTGCTCCTATAAGTTAGTTTACTAGCATTTTTTTCTCCCTTTCAGGTTATTTTACCAACATTTATTCTCCTACTGCTCAGTTAACCAACATTATTTTATCCTACTGGTTCATTTACCAACTATTTTCACTCTTATGGGAAAGTTTATCAAAACTTATGCTCCTATTTATACCTTTAAGTTCGCACAAGTGAGTTTACCAGCATTTCTGCTCCTATTCAGGTTACTTTACCCACATTAATGCTTCCTACCGCTCATTTTACCATCGTTATTTCATCCTACTGGTTCATTTACCAACTATTTTTACTCCTACGAGTTAGTTTTTTTTAAAGAAATGCTCCTGTACAAGTTAGTTTACCAACATTTATGCTCCTACTGCTCAGTTAACCAACATTATTTTATTCTACTGGTTCATTTACCAACATTTTTTATTCTATCTACAGGTTAATTTCTACAAAAAGCTTCTTTATTTTTATAGAATTTATACATTTATGTTCCAACAAGTGGTTTTACTAGTGTTTCTGCTCCTTTACAGGTTACTTTACCAACATTTCTATTACTACTGGTTCATTTACCAACAGATTTTACTCCTACAAGTTAGTTTTTTACAAAGAAATGCTCCTATACAAGTTAATTTACCAACATGTTTGTTCCTATTTCTTATTTTACCATTTTTTTTATCCTATTGTTTTAATTTACCAACAAATTTTCCTCCTACAAGTTAGTTTTTTTTAAAGAAATGCTCCTATACAGATTACTTTACCAACATTTATGCTTCTATTGTTCAGTTTACTACATTTTTATTCTACAGGTTCATTTACCAACTATTTTTATTCTACCTACAGGTTAATTTCTACAAAATGCTTCTTTATTTTTATAGAATTTATACATTTTCGTTCCAACAAGTGGTTTTATTGGTCCTATTCAAGTTACTTTACCAACATTTCTATTACTATATGTTAATTTACCAACAATTTTTACTCCTACGAGTTAGTTTTTTACAAAGAAATGCTCCTTTACAGGTTATTTTACCAACAGTTTTATTCCTAAAAGTTATTTTACCAACATTTCTGCTCCTATTGTTCAGTTAACCAACATTATTTTATTCCACTGGTTCATTTACCAACAGTTTTTACTCCTAGAAATGCTCCTACACAGGTTAAAACATATGACAAACTCTTATTGATTAAACAAACTAACACTTGTCAATTAACTACTAACACATTAATGCATTAATATATATATATATAATTAACATTATAGTCTAATTTAGCATTTAGCT